>LUCG01038837.1:0-11599 GCA_001633085.1 Carthamus tinctorius | reverse complement strand
TGAGGAGGTTGTCCTCCTGGAGCAGGCTCTTGACGTAGCTCCCCCTCAGCTGATGTACCCTCATCTGATATAAGGGATTGGGAGGGGATCACTGATGTTGGTGTGTTGGACGGGGGATTTTGATCATCATCATCATCATCATCATCATTTGGCTGTATCACCCAATCATCAGTGTGACACACCTCTTCATCATCTTCTTCCTCATCTTCTTGTTCTTGTTCAACTTCTTCACCATCTTCTTGTTTTTGTTGAGCTTCTTGAGATGGGAAGTGAGCGAGATGAGAAGGACCTTCTTCAGTAGTGCCAGTTGGAACTCTCTCCCCCTCAGCTGCTGACACACCTGCATCAGCAGGTGATATTAACTAGCTTAGAAGCTCAGTCAGTTGGTCAAGGGAGGAGGAGAGGGAGGAGATGTTGTTACCTTGAGTCTTCAGGAGGTCCCTGTCTGTTTGAGTGAATGAAGGAGCAGGGGCCTGAGACTTCAAGCTTCTCACCTCATTGGTGAGGCTATCGATGGCGGCGGCTTGAGCAGCAACGGTGGCTTGAAGATCAGCGATCTTCGAGTCTTAAGCCGCGATCAGGGAATGAACATCGTCCCTGATTGGTGTAAGGTCCACCGAAGCTTGAGTAGAGGCAAGAGCAGAAGAGACGGCGTTGGCGTTGGCGTTGGCGGTGGCGGACTCCTGAGAGGGATCAAGCCCAGGGAACTGTACTAAAAACCCTGAGCCTTGAGAGATTTCAGCCGCTGGTTGCCATGGTTGCTCCGCTTGTTTAGCCTGTAGATCAACTAGGGCCTTCAGGGCTTGTTCTTTCTCCGCCCTGGCTGTGGCAGCGGCTTTGAGGGCCGCATTCTTGTCAGCCAATAACTTAGCAGCCATGGCCTTCTCCTTGGCCAGGGCTGAGTTGGCAGCATCTACCTGTTGCTGAAGTAGAAGGAAATCATTCTTGGCTTTGGTAGCCGCAGCAACTTTGGCCTGAACAGTCGCCAATGCATTCTTTGTTGTGTCTACCCCTGATGGAGACACAATAGTCTACAAAGAACCTATACTACAAGGAACTAAGTGAGTAAAAGAAAACTCATTAGTAACCTTGAAAGAAGAGGTAGTAGTATTACCCGAGGCTTGAAGAGCATCAGAAGGATTGCTCTTCAAATTCTCTGAGGGCTTGAGAGAAGCAACCCCAGGTTCTTTTGTAGCAGCAGCTGTAGAAGCTGATAGGGTAGAAGGTAGAGTTAAATAGTATTTTGATTTCTTTTTACGAAGAGGATTTGAGGTAAGAGGTTTACCTGATCCACTATTCTTCTGTTTCTTCAGGGGAGAAGGAGTGTGAGAAGTTGAGGAGTGAAGTCGCTTATACGATAGAGAGAGGGATAAGTGTGTTTGAAGAACACCCTAAAATCTCTATTTATACTACATGCATTAAATGCATGGTGAGGTCACCTTTACACGTGTTGTATATTGGATGGACCTAGTGTACCTTTTACCATTTTAAATACCACCCATGGGATGGGAAGTATGGGAGGTATCGCTCAAGGTTGCTTTTGGGGGCTGATAAGTACGGAGGGAATAGTGTAGTGAACGTCCCCTTTTGTACTATGTCAGTAAAAGCATCGTTGTCCTTTGTGTGCATTAAAGATAATAAGACAAGTATCTTTATTAGGTACATGCCTCTGATCAGTAGCAAAGAGTCGTTGGTCGTTGGAGACATCAGCGGGTCACTGAGGCGTAGTCCCTGTTTACTGTCAGCATGTAGTGATCAGGGTGCTATCACTGAAATCCGTCTTCAGATCACGAGCATCCTTTATTCTATCATCAGCTACTTCTTCGACATTGCTGATGATTCTTTGTTTCTTGACTTCCTTGTCTTGAGGCTTGATAATTCATTTGTATATATATCCTAGATCAGGGTAGCTGAATAGACTCAACGAGTCCCTTATAAGATACTCACTGTTACATTAGATGCCTGATAATAGAACAATCAGAGAGAGAAACATTTCTCTGATAATTCCTCAAGCTTAAGTTTAAATGAAATATCTACACTAAGTAGAGTCAGGGTCATCATTATTTCATCAGTCCTAGGAGAGCTTGGATCAACAGAAAGGACTCAGTATAGGATAGAGATAGGTCTGATGTATGTTTGAAGAACACCCCAAGGTCTCTATTTATACTGCGTGCATTAAATGCATGGTAAGGTTACCTTTACACGTGTTGTGTATTGGAGGGACCTTGTGTACCTTTTACCATTTTAATATACTACGCATGGGATGGGCATTATGGTAGAACTGGTGCAAGGTTGCTTTTGGGGGCAGATAAATACGGAGGGAACAACATAAAGAAGGTCCCCTTTTGTACTATGTTAGTAAAAGCATGGTTGTCCTTTTTGTGCATTAAAGATAATAAGACAAATCTTCTTCATCAGGTACACGCCTCTGATCAGTGGCAAATAGTCGCTCGTCTTGGAGGTGTCAGTGAGTCACTGAGGCGTAGTCCTTGTTGAGTGTCGGCATGTTCTGGTTAGGTAGCTATAACTGAAATCCGTCTTCAGATCACGAGCGGCCTGGACTCTGTCATCAGCTACTTCTTCGACATCGCTGATGATTCCTTGTTGCTTGACTTCTTTGTCTTGGAGATTGATACTTCATTCATATGTATATCCTACATCAGGGTCGCTGAACAGACTCAGCGAGTCCCTTATAGAATACTAACTATTGCATCAAGTACTTGATAATAAACTCATCAGATGAGAATTATCCCAATGATAATTCCTCAAGCTTGGGTACAAATAAAGTATCTATACTAAGTAGGATCAGGGTCATCATTATTTCCTCAGTCTTAGGAGAGCCTGGATCAACAATCTACCCCTAAATGATGATGACATAGACAATAGAGAAATTGCCTAAGTATAAACTAAGAAATAAGATTCTAAGTAGTAAATAGAAAAGAAAAGGAACTCATAAAGGTATGTGTCCCAATTATTGTTTTCAAGGATCTTTTTCAGTACTATGATGATGTAAAGTACGTGCACTTGTAATAATTTTCATTGATCAGAGAATTGAACATGTTACATCAGAAAGTGAAATATTACAAAGTACAAAACAAGTACTGAAAGAATGACAACTAGCTATCAGGGACAAATTCATGTCTTTCTTCTAATTCTTTAGCTATCATCTTTCTAAATAATTCTACAGGTACTTGATCAGTTTTCTAGGAGATGTGGTAGAGCAGGTTCTCGAGATGCTGAGAGGGAGCCTTATGAAATTCTAAAGAGTGTTGGAACAAAATGTTGCCTTCATGGTCGTAGAAGTAGACTCCACTCACTGGTTCTAAAATGATTGTCCTTGGTTCCCTAGGCATAGGCTCAGGGAGTGATACATTTAGACCAGTGAGGTTGACTCTAAACCTGTCGAATAACACCGCCGTGGCTGAGAATGACACACCTGTTTCATTTCTGATAGGTGGTCCTACTTCAACTTTAGGGATTGCTTTATCTTGGGAGGAGAGGGTGGAGGAGACCTGACAATCATCTTCATCTTGTCGAAGAGAGCCTAAAGCGCTGATTCGATCAAGGTCTTGTAAGTAGAGGTCTTTATCTTCTTTATCGCCCATTTGATTTCCAACCACTCCTGATAGCCACTTCAAGGTTGGTGTTGGTGTGGTCAATCTTCAATCCTTCATACCTATTAAGGTATAGGAAAGCCTTAGGAGGCTGTTTCTTTGTTGCCCATTGGCCAGTGATGGTGGTTTTGAAGATCTTCCCTTCATGCTTCCTGAATCCTTGTTTGAAGATGCACCAGTTGATTTCATCCACGGCTTTCTTCTGATCAAGGAGTGGTGTGGATGATTCACTTAAGAGCAAGGCATACGTCTTCTTCAGCTCCTTATTGTCCGCATCCCTTTTTGTAACGCCCCATTTCCTAATGTTAAGTATTTAACTTGTTTTGCTAAAGTTAAGTTATTTTATGGTCGTTTGTGTAATTTTCAGATTTCAAGGGTGGGTGTGTCGTTTCAGTTAGTTGGGGGATGTTTATAACATGTATATAAGGAGATTATAAGCCCATCTCCCTTTCACTTTTGCTTGGAACGATTTTGAGAGAGAGGAGAAGGTTGGGAGCAACTCTTGGTTCAATTGGAAGGGAAGGGCATCAATTGGGTTTAGCAAGGAGCTAGTCGTGTGTTGTTGGTGATTGTAGCGTAAGGTAATCAATTGTTTACGTTTTGTATGAGTTAATTCGTTAATTTTGGTTTAAGGGTTAGGGTTCTTTGGATTATGGTAAATTAATGATCTTTGGATCATCAATTAGATGTGTTATGATGTTAGAATGGTGTAATAATGTTTGGGGATTGTTTTATATGTTTCAATTTGGCAAAGGTAGCAGAATTTGGGTTGTGAGGTGATAACCTCGGCTGTTTTAGGCATCGACCCGCAGGAAGGCGATTTGCGTGTGTCGGTGGGTCACCCACGGGTGAGGACCCGCCGACTACCCGCCGTTTCCGCTGTTTCAAAATTCCAATTTTTACGTGCGGGCTCAGTTGGGGTTTTCTAGTAGGGGCATTCCGTAGGGGATGTCAATAAATGGGAAATGGTAGATTTTGAGAGCCTTTGAGATAGATTTACTATGTCTACGACTCAAGGTTTTGAGTTCGGTTTTAGAACCTATTTAGAATGTTTGTTTATGTGTGCAATATATGTGTAATATAGGTGCTTGAACTCTTTTACGTGTGAACCATCAAGTTAGTGACATCCAGACATCGTTATCAGGTGAGTACGTTAACCTGTGCTCGTTATTGATATGCATGTTGATCAATAAGTGTTATGTGGTTTTGTAATCTGGCATGTAATGCATGATAGGACGTATTGTGGTGGTAACACTACTTTGTGGACTAAAGGGATCAAGAGGCGTGGTACCAGTGTCAGTTATGATGCTCTTGGTGGTTACACCTTGAGTAATGGTTACGATACATGTCTAGTTTTACGGTTTATGCTTATGGTTATGTTGTATGCATTCATAGGGTTTAGGTTTATGCTCATTAAGCAAAATGCTTAACCCGTTGCGATTTATGTGGTTTAGTGACAGGTACCTCATCCAAGGATAAGGGAAAGGCACACGTTTGATGGCTCGGATCGGGGATAGTTCAGCATTTTGGATAGATGTTTTATTTTAAACAATTAGTTAATGGTTTTTGACATGTTTTGCAAACAATGAAATGAAAGTTATTGGTTGAAAATTATTTACATTTTTTGACCCGTTTTTGGGATTTTGTTAACATTACTTACTAATTTGAGTTTCCGCAACTTTGGTTACCCTTTTATTGTTAAATATTTGTTAAAAATGTTTAAGGTGTTACAATTGGTATCAAAGCCTTGGTTTGAGAGACTCAGGCATTCACGGGTGGTGATTGCTTGAACTCAAACTCAAGTGTTCGCGTTTTCAAAATAAAGTGACCAAAGAAAATTAAATTTTGTTTTCCCGAAAAGTGGTTTAGACCTGAACTGCGATCCGAAGCATCAAGACGGGAGTGAGCACCTTATACTCTATTGAATTAAGTGTTTAAGCATGGTATGAATGTGTATGTATGAACACCGTTAGGTGTTAAACACAGATTTTATGGATGTTATTTGTTATGTAATGGATTCTATGATATTATTAAGTAAAGTATGATGGTACAAGTTGATATGATGTTCATGATGGTATTGTACCCACATGTTATGGGAGTATTCATGAATGTTTATGATAATACATGAAATATTTATGACATAAACATGTTGGTGACTGTGTATGTAAGTGGTATAGTACCTAGGCATGCCTTTGACACTCTAGTGTATAATTAGCTGCTACTAGGAGTACTTGTGGTAATATATGCTCGTTATGTTGTGTGAATGAACCAAGTTTGGGAGATGACTATTTCATGATGATGAATAGCCCAAACATGTAGGATGTAATTATAATGATATAAGGGCCCATATCATTGCAATTACATTGTACTGTCGGGCCTTGACTGAATTGTGAGAGAAGTTTATTGAACCGAGCGAGGTTGGGATTGGAGGGTTAGGAGCATGATAGCTTATTAGCTAAGCAAGAAGGCTTAATGCGGGCTATCTGTCTGTAGGTATCCCCTATCTATGAAATAATTGTTATTTTAGTTCTAAAAGGAAATGTTATTGAATCAGTATGGTGACCACGAGAAGGAACAACAGTCGTTCGAACGGCGATGAAGAGCCAGAAATCCCTGACCTGAGGGGGATTATTGCTGCTGAAGTAGGAGAAGTACTTTACGAGCTTCTGCCCGGATTGTTTGAGCAGATGAAGAGGGAACTGACCTAAGTGGTCACAAACCAAGTGGGGACCGCAATGGCGGGAAGAAGGAACGAGGTAAGAAGCTCTTAGTCTGGGCATACCAGGGCTGTAACTTATAAGGATTTCTCGGCGTGTCAACCACCGAAGTTCGAAGGTGAGAAGGACCTAGTCATCTCTTCTAGGTGGATCTCCGAGGTGGAGGGAGCCTTTCTTACCAGGTTCTGCCCGGCAGAAGTAAAAGTGAGGTTTGCTGCGAACCTACTAAGAGGGTCAGCAAAAGATTGGTTGAACGTGATCAACCGAACGAGGACACCGGAATAGATTGGAGCTATGACATGGGAAGAGTTCACAGAGATGTTCAGAGCCGAGTACGTATCGCAGATTGAGGTGGGGCGGCTTACTACCGAATTCCTGTCGATGGTTCAGACGACTGAGTCGGTGAATGAGATCACCGATAAGTTCTTAGAGCGGTCCTTGTTCTGCCGTGAATATGTCGTGAACGAGATGATGAAGATGTTCCGCTATGCATAGATCCTGAAACCAGAGATTTGGGAGTTCGTAGTGATGGCTCAGTGTACTACGTTTCAGCAAATGCACGAGCGAGCTCGGGCAAGGAAGTTAGAGCTTGAGCGTTAAGGAAAAAGGAAGAAGTCTGAACCACTTCAGCCGCAACATTCGGTAAAGAAGTTCAAGTCCTCCAGTCAGAAGGGAGAAACAAGGAAAGACTATCTTCGTTGTTCGAAGTGCAGACGACACCATCCTGGCAAGTGTAGAATGGGCACCGTAACCTCTACAACTGCGGGAAGCCGGGCCATCTCAGTCGCGATTGCAAGGCGACACCGAAGCTGTGTTTCAAATGTTATCAACCGGGTCACTTTGCAAACGAGTGCCCGTTGGCGGCTGGGTCGACCCAGATATCGGGTTCCGCGCCCATGAAAGCTATAGAGGGATGATCGAGTAAGAAGACTGAGGCCCCAAAAACTCGCGCTCGAGTTTTCCAGTTGACGGCAGAGGAGGCGAAGGCCGAACCAGATGTAGTGACAGGTATCTTTTCTGTGAATTCGATGCCTGCATTAGTTTTATTTGATACTGGGGCTAGTAAGTCCTTTGTTTCCTTGTCTTTTTGTAAGAAATTTTTGCATGTAAAGGGCAAGTTAGATAGCTCGTTAGAGGTAGATATAGCGAATGAGGAATTTCGTTTATGTAAAGATGTGTTTAGAAACAATGTAATAGTGATAGATGAAGTTGAGTTTAGTATAGACCTAATTCCCATCCCCATGAGAGAAATCAATGTAGTAGCTGGTCAGGGCCTTCTCCTTGGTTGTTTCCTTGTGTGCAGCATCAAGGAGTTGCTGTTGGCGAAGAGCAACGTCTTGTTTGGCCTTGTTGGCCGCAACAACTCTAGCCTGAATAACAGCCAGAACATTCTTCTTGTTGTTGACTTCAGCGCTTGGTGAGACGACAGCCTGTAAAGAACCTGTACTACGATGAGCTAAGTGAGTAAAAGTAAACTCATTAGGGTCCTTGAAAGAAGAAGTAGTAGCATTACCTGAGGCCTGAAGAGCATCAGAAGGATTGCCCTTCGATATCTCTGAGGGCTTGAGAGAAGCAACCTCAGGTTCTTTAATAGGATCAACTTGAGAAGCTGAAGGGGTAGAATGTAGAGTTAAATAGTATTTAGAAGGTAGAGTTAAATATTCCGTGTTCTTGGGCGATCTTCTTTTTCTAGGAGCTTTATGAAAAAGGGAATCTGAAACATATAAAACGTTAGAAAATCAAAGGCGGACCGAGAATTTTTTTTAAGCAGTAGCACCATTTGACTATAAAAGATAAAGCTACAGATATTCTTTCAAAATCATTATTGGTCTGTTGCTTAGCTTCTTGCTTTTTGTATTTGAGGTCCTGTATTCGAGTCTTTTATCACAAAAAAATAAAATAAAATCAGAAACATAAAATATCTGAAATTAAAAACTACAAACTAGGAACACGATACAAATGACATTCGAACCTGCATCTGAAAGGGGAGAAAAGACCATGCAAACAAGCTTTACCTAAAGAAACTTGTGTTATTACTGGAGTTTCAAGGAATATATGATTGCACCCAACAAAATAATACAATAACACCTTTAATGACCCTAAACTTTACACTACCAAGACAAGGGACGAAATGGTGGGCCGCACCATAGTGGGTCCGCCGCAGTTAAGAAAATAAATTAATTAGAGTGAATGAAAATGAAAGACTAGAGCATTTATTTTTCCAAAGTTAAAATACCACAATAAATTTAAAATGAAATTAAAGTATATTCAAGTTGGGTGTTGAGAACAGTAAAAAAACAAATTTTCTTTCTCAACATTAAATTGTAGAGATTCTTCAAATTCAAAGATTTTTTTTCCTAAGCATTAAATTAGATAATCCGTTAAATTCTTAATAATTATAAAATCTTCATTTTCTTCAATTTTAGAAAATCTATTAAAGATATTTTATAAAAAATAATTTTTTTTTGAATTTCATATAAAAGTATATGTTCTATAATTTAAAATAAAACTATTAAATTGGAGAACCCTTACTTATGAAGTTTTCCCTCAAAAATTCGTTATAGAACAGTCACAAATGTTGGTGCATAAATTGTAAGTTGGAAACTTAAATGGGTGACATACTATCCAGGGTCCTTGGTAATTTATGGGTGATTTGTGGAAAAATATCTAATTCTATCGAAACCATTGATATTTTATGGATGATCTATCGGCAATCACCTACGGAAATTTTTCTGGATGATTTTAATTTTTGGGTAAATGTCAATTGTTCTGTAGTGAAATCTAAAATACATTGTTGTTAGTAGAGAGATGAGGTAGCTCTCGAGTTGTATCAGGTCAAGTTGGTAGTGCAATTTGACGAGTTTATGCTATGTGCCCATCCCTCGACTAGCATGTTATTTGTATAGAAATAATATGAAATTGGTTTTATATATCATCTGTATTTTATATAGATGTAATGCGTATTATGCACATGTATACATATTTATACAGGAAAACACCAAAATTTTGAATTACCTTTTTATAAACAAACTAATTTTTTTGACAAATATGCCCTCAAGTATAGTTAATGTGTTGTTGATCATTGGTCGTTTAATGGGCCATCCACAATCCGTTAGTAAGTTCTCCCTTCAACAATCTAATCTACTAATATTTATCACAAGATCTCTTGATGACATTGAGTTTTCGTTGAGCCATGGTTGAAAATGCTCTTAGGATGTTGGAAAAAATTGAGATGTGACGTTGGCAAGTTTTCATCCCACATTAGTAGAAGCATAAAAAATGAACTAGTTTATAAGCATCAATTCTAGATTAGGCTTTGATGATTTGGTGGGCTCATGGTGGGGGCTCAAAGAGGGTCCAATGCATGCGCGAACATGTGGTCGAGGTCGCGGGTTTCGCAAAGTTGCGCGATGAGACACACACTTTGCACGCTCGCATCGTAGCTAAGGAGCCTCGCCCCCGCTACAGGTTCCTTTTTACATAGACTTCATTTAGAAGAGAGATAGTCACTGATTTTAAATCAACTTAAATTAGTTGCATATTTTTTCAAACGAGATAATTACTAAATTTTTCAAACCCACGTTTTTTTAATAATAGCTAAATCATTTGGAGATCTGGTCTCCAACTCTATCTAATTTCACGAAACTTGGGGAGAAATTCAGGGATTGTGGGTTATCCCACTCTGCCAAAGTGAGTATAAATAAAGAGGTTCACCTCTTTGTTAAACACAAAGAATCAATCTACAATCTCTCTCTCATAATCTTTCTCATTTTCTACCTATTTTCTGCTTCAACCCTGCATTATCCGAGATCACTATAGTTGTTAGTGATTTCTAATACTGCATCAAATCCTAGGGAATTACGAATTGCAGGCTCACAACAATTAAGGGTATCGTTAAAACCTTCAAGGACATAAATTCAATTCCGTGTAGATCTATGGTTCTCTCAAACGATTCAAGTTGGTTTTATTTTATTGCTTCATCTTTTAATTTCCTTCACTAGGGTTGAACATTCTGCTTACGCATTCTTCTTACAATTCTATTGCGAATGATAGAGTTGTTGTGTTTAGGATCAATTTTCTGTGATTAAATAATTGTCATCGTTATAAAGATTTTTATTTTAAGTTTAGAATAGCTAATTTATAGATAAAGTTTACAACTTTGTTTGTAATTTCGATTATTCTTTTCTTCCTAAAGATTTGTTTATAATCAGATTGATTGTAAAATCGTTAGTCTTTGATCATATTGAATAAAGTCATCAACTTTATAAGAGGATGTTTGGATGTGTGTTTTAAAAGTGCTTATTGACTTATTGACTTCTCGAAAAGACTATTGACTTATTGGCTTCTCAAAAAGCGAATAAGTCCAAAATCTTGTTTGACTAACTCAAAAGCACTTTTCAAAAGTGCTTTTTGAGAAGCTTCGAAATATGATTTTTGAAAAGTCGGCTTTGTTGACTTTTTTTTTGGGAAAAGGGGAAAACCCCTGGAAAAAATTTATTCAACATCTACAAAACTTAATACAAAACTAAAGTGGCATACCCACTTGTACAAAGAAGACCTTCCTAAAAAATGTTTAGGAAAAAAACAAAGTGATACTACTATACCAAAAATAAGCCCAAACTAAACATGTCAACCTACACCAATGATAAGCCCAAACATGCATCAGCTTTTGTTGATACTATTATACCAAAAATTGACACAAATACTCCTTTTTCTACCGTAAAAGTGCTTTTTGAAAAGTGTTTTTTTTTCCTTTTCTGGTCATTTTGTATGCATAAGCTAAGCCAAACATTTTTAAAGGATGGGGATATTCACACCCCCACCTATGTGATAGTTACACATCTCTCCACTATCTAATTATTACTTTATNTTATTTTATTAAAGTTTTAATTTATTTAATTGTTTATTTTTAGCATTATTACTTATAAATTAATTATTTGGTTTATAACATTAGTATAAAGATCACTAAAAGAAATTTTTTTATTTTAACAATGATTATAATATTTATTAGTTGAATTAAATAATTAGTTTTTTTTATATATGTACATAGTTTGTTTTATATATGTACATAGTTTGTTTTTAATTAAAAATTGCAAAAGTAAATTATTAAAATAATTTAATTGGAAAAAAATAATCAAATAATTTAATAAAGAAAATTAACGATGATTATAATATTTATTTTAACAATGATTATTTTAACAAAATATTTAATAATTTAATAAAAGAAAATTGTTATTTTAAATTATTTTAACAAATAATTTAATAAAA
>LUCG01038828.1:0-14714 GCA_001633085.1 Carthamus tinctorius | reverse complement strand
ATCCGTTGTTACATAATTTGTTTTGTTGGACAGAGTACTGTGAGAAGTACGCGAAGGCGGAAGATGTGGGCGCTCTTCCGGAGGAGAAATCGAGCGATGAGGAGCTGAGCGAAGATGAATACGACTCTGGAGACGATGACATGGCAGCGGGGCCCGTGGACCCGTAATCCACTTGATCGATTGTCTTTAGCTGCTCGGTGTTTGTACATTATGTTTTAGTTGTTCAAAATCGTGTCTTTTAACTTTGTCGTAAAAAAGACCATTTATATGGGAAGGGATGAAAAATGAAAATCCCAGTCCCAGTGTTAATTTCATCTCATGTACATAAACTTATTTGGCTTTGTTCATGTACTTTGTGGCTAATTTGCTCCATTTATGTACCTGAAACTGCATCAGGATGCTAAACCNCAAATGTACAACTAGTTATTGCATCCTGTTACTTTTGTTGACAAGACGGAACATGACAGAACAAAAATCGTGAAAATTTTTTTAAGGGTTCAATTTTGATATAGGACAACCGAACCCAATTTTTTTTATTGAAGTTTTTATTTACATAATCATCACCTCTAATCCAGTTTTATATCGTTCATTAGTTAGGAAGAAATTAACAAAAATGGCCATTTCAGTCTTATGAATTTACCTTTTCGCGGTTTCTGCTATAGAATTTTCTCAAAAAACTTTACACATGGTTCTTAAATATAAGGACCAAATCTGTAAATTAATCTAAACACTTTATCAACTTACTGAAGATGAAAGAAGACTAATTCACTAATTAGTTTAGAATTCATTTATTTATTTTACTTTTAAACCTTTTACACATAGAAGAGTTTCTACTTATGAAAGTAGTAATTTTTTAAAAGCTTGGAAGAGAGAGTTAAAAAGTAATCCATCCTTTGGTTTAATATTAATACCTAGAATATTGTTTTACTATAAAAAATTGCTCTAAATCTTTTATAAAAATGTTAAAAAGTAAACTATTCCACGTGAAAACCGCAATAATTTGTTGTATAATAAAAATGACATTGTTAAACTCTATTCTAGGAGTATTAAGAGCTATGATTTATGGGGTGTTTTGTTTTTTATAAATAAAAATACAATAAAATATATGATTGATTAAGTTATAAGAAAAGAATAGACCGAAAGGTGTCAAAATGTGTTCCCAATCTCAATTCAAAGTGATATAGCGTGTATTGTTTCTTTACTTTTTCTTTTTTCATAAATATTTTTGGTTATATTTTTTTGTCAAAAGGTTGCTTAAGATAATCTATTAATATGATCTAAATAGTTTAATAATTTATATATCTTGTTATATTTTTGTAATTTTTATTCCTTTTATTTTATCACATTTTTCTGTAATTTTTATTCTTTTTATTTTGATGCAACAAAAAATTTGTTGGTACTAACATCACATAAAACAACAAAATGTTGTTCTGTCCTACATAAAGATATCCTTAACAACATTCACAAATCAACCATTAAGATCATAGTTTCCGGTTTTTATATTGTTCTTCACTCAAAAGACACAATTCAACGATTAAAATTTTAATCAAAAAGATAATTCGTAGTTACTATCATCATTGTAACTTAAAACGGACTAATCTTTATATAAACTTCAACAAAGTTTTCATACCCAATTAAGTAAAAATACTAAAACAATAAAATTAAATTGTATTGAATATAATTATTTTTTAATTTAAAAAATAAATACCATCATATTATAGAGAGAGAGGTTTTAGAACCTCAAGAAAATGAAAACGATATGATATGCACTTGTACATGTAAGCCCATAAGTTATTTTTCTGTTTTTATAAACGTTTGCATATTACAAATTACTTGAATACTTAGATTTTACAATTTTTAAATATAACTTAGTTTTAAAATAAAGAAGTATGCATATAACAATACCACAAGGTTAACAACCACACAGCCTACTTTACATGTATTAAAGACATTTTTAATTAAATATTGGATCCTTCCTTACCCAGTTGCATTTCCTTTGTATTTTGATTCCTTAAGCATTTTAAGTATTATTATTATTATTACCTATATATAAATATGATTGCCACTTCTAAAAATATTCTTGATTACCACAAGCAACAGCTCAAAGAGACGGGTAATCAATCATCTTTGCATTACAGTCAACGTTCACCCAAAATCATCTATCCACATTAACCAACTTGTACTCTATGCTCAACAAGTGGTACACAAACCATTTGCTAATAATACTCTCATTATACTTGACTCGGTCGCCTTTTCCCGGCATCCGTCCTCATTCTTTTAACCGGGTTCGCCCAACCAACGCCACCTCCTGCCTGACCAATCGGTGGTTGGCTTTGGCTCAGTCTGGTCTGACCCGGGCTCCTGATCCCACGACCCATGGGTGAAAGCGGACTAGCCGGTTTCACCACCCCGGACTTCTCTCTGTCTTTCCTCTTCTTCTTGCAGATTACAAAATCACCTGGATGGGTGAAGGGTCTTGGTTCTTCTTGAGCGACGGGTGCAGCCCGGGTCCCGAACCGTGTTTCTTTGGCGGGGATGGACCCACGAGAAAGTGGCCTAGGGGGAAGACTCGGTTCGGGTTCTATGTCGATCATCGGTTTTGGTCGTTTGGTTTGACCAACGGGTCTCGGAGATGAAAGAGATGTGGAGGAAGCTATGGAGCCGGAGAAAGTGAGCGCACTCCTGGCTTCTCGGAAATCTGTGTCGGGGAACGCAATCTTCATTATATCGAAAAACAGATCGTGCACCTTCCTTGCCTCGGACCTCACCTGTGTTCAGTAATATGAATACAATCAGAAAGACCAAAAGAACAAACTCACCGCTATCAGAGCCGGTCACTTTATGTCGCTAGAAACGAATTGAAGATATACGGATATAGCCACAAGGACTATATGTCAACATCTTTATTTTTGAGGGTTAACCTCAAAGACAAAGAATCGTGTGAGATAAAGAGTTAAAAGGTGAGAAACATAAGAGGGGATCTGGTCTTTTGATCACTTTTAATCTCACCCCCACCCATGAATTGAGCTTCTCACGGAAATTGATCCGGTGCACCTTCACTCTTTTGATCTTCAATAAGGATTGATCCAAGGGTGGAGATCCCTTCTCACCATAACTTCCCTTCTCATCGGAACCCAACCCTAACCTCAAACTGATTTACAATTATTTAGTTACCAAAGTATAGTCAGGTGCAAACAAGAACATTGATCAAATAGGAAAACACAAGAATAACCAAATTACATGCGACATTTGGCAGTTCTCGTGTTTAAAAAAGGTTATAGTGAGACGGGCTTCATAAGGTTTGTCAATAAAGTTTGAAGAAACTGAAAATTCAGAGAGGAACTCGGGACCGTTCGTTTAAGCTGCTACCCATGACATGTAATATTGCTCAAAATTATCAATTAGAATAACCACATAAAATGAAACTAAAGCATCATACCTCATGCGAAAATCCAAAATACTGCATTCCACCTTTTAACATAACCTGCACATCGGCAATCAAATCCATAACTCCATTGTACTCCAATCTGTCAACACGCAGCTCAATCTTTCGTAGGTCGAGAAGGCTATTGCCAGCACTGCTACCAGGACTTTCCGTTCTCTTCCATAAATCAGTTAGCAACGGAATGATTTGCTGGCCTTCCTTGTCAATTCTCCGCTGGATCTTAGTGATTACATTTTTACACTGCAACAAAGCAAGAATAACATTCATGCACAAACACGACGGTCAGAAAAGTTACTCATTTAGCTATAGTACATACCCTTCTTTGGATAGCCTCGGTCATCGTGGTCCCACCAAACGGCCCACTTCCGCTCTTTGCTTTCACATCCGAGCTTTCTTTAGAGTGTTCGGCAGCATCATCTGCAAGGGCAGATACGGGATTTGTTCTGGTTGGTTTCGCTGCCTTGTTTGAGTTTTTCCGGGTAGGTGGAGTTCGCTTAGCCTTCAACAAGGCATTGCTCTGATCATGCTTGTAAGAATTGTGATCTTGAACCAGCTTTTGTTCAGCATGAATCTTGCCGTGTAGCCTACGTTCAGCTTGAAAAGGTGACTGGGAGGAGTCGCCACGAAGGAGAGATGGCTTATCGCCAGACTTCTCATCCAGACGCTCCACAGCATGTCTTGGTCGAACTCGAACGCTACGTTTCCGCTTTATTTTCGGCTGCAAAACCTGTTCATCTTCACCTTCATCACGCTCGTGATTCAAACTACCAGATTGTTGAAGGTCGAAATGCGAATCTCCAGACATCGCAATCTCCCCTTCCTCTAAATCATCATGCTAGTTGCATAAATTGTGAGATAAGAAGTTAAAAACATTACACATATACACTTAACATGATCTTCTTTTTTTAAAGTTATGATCAAAGGGAGACATACCAGTCTTTTCGAACGAGAACGTGGTCGAGCATCTAATGCAGAAAGTGACCCGAATTTCTGAGAAGAAATCGAAGGAACTGCTATCGGCATTAATCGTCGACTACCCGAAGACGATCCTGAAGAACCAGCTTCTGGAAGCATATGATTGCGTCTCGCTGAATCAGGTGCAACATTATACTCATACCGATCAGCAGAAGCAGGAACATCGTCTTCTGATTGGACTTTGTCGACATTAGGTGCCTCGTTAACACCAATGGTTCCATCATCTTCGGACTCCCCGATTTCTCCCTCTGCATTTACGAGTTCTTCAGAGCTAGCTTCAGAGAACTCCTCAATGTCATCATCCAGTTCGGCATAATTCGGAAACTTCTTTCCTTTAAATCTTCCTCTTCGCTTCTCAGGAATATCAGAGGCCTCACTTGGTTCCACACCGATATTGTCCGTATATAGAATGTCCTTTGGTGGTTTTTTAGACATACGGGCAATGGTAGCATTCACTTCTCGAGTACTAGCACGGAGCCACTTCGGAACTTGGTCGTATCTCGTCATCTCTTCTGCCCAATCAAATTCTTCATCCATCTGATCAAACAGATCCACTTCTTCTTCACTTCGAGCAATCATTCGGTTGACGTCTTGAAGTGAAGGGACGTCATGAACGGTTTCTTGATATCGTTCTTCATCGCGTAACAACGACTCCAAGGTTGAACGCCTTTCTTCATGCGTGGTTCTCTGGTCAAACCGTCCAGCATTGATTACTTCATCAGCCATATCGATCTTATATTGTTGAATATTGTTTCTTATGAGGCTCTCGATAGACCCGATGTACCGATCCTTACCGGCAAGATCATCGTCTGAATCAACAGTACCTCCGTTCCTAAAGTTGTCCTCTTTCTCATGACTGGAAACTTTATCAACCACAGCTTCCATATATATAACCTTCACTTCTCTCGTCTGCCCAATACGGTGAGCTCTAGCAACCGCCTGCTCCTCGTTTTTCGGGTTCGGGTCAGGATCGTATATGATAACCGTGTCGGCTGTCTGAAGATTCAGACCTCGTCCAGCTGCACGAATGCTGAGCAAGAAGATAAAACAATCTGTATCGGGGCTATTAAAGTCGACAATAGCAGACTCTCGGTCTTCCAAACTGGTTGTCCCATCGATTCGTCTGTAGACAAGTCGACGCCACTGCAAATATTCCTCCAAGATATCTAAAAGCTTCGTCATCGTACTAAACAGAAGTACTCGATGCCCTGTTCTTTGAAGCTTAATCAGGATCCTATCGAGAACCCATAATTTGCCACATGATCTAACAAGAAAGTCTTTGGAGAGATCGTTAAAATATGGATAATTAAGCAAAGGATGGTTGCAGGTTTTTCTGAGCTCCATGCATTTATTGTTCAACGGCTTGAATGTCTTGGCCTGGTACATCGAACTCTTTTGAACCTTCCGCTTCTCATCTTCAGGGTCAACTCGGATAGTACCAGTAGATTTTATCCAATCGTATATAGCACCTTGGATAGCCGACATTTTACATCGTAAAATGATGGAGATCTGAAATAATCAGTTTTAAGGTCAGCCGCCGGGCCAGAGTCTAGAGAAGATGGAAAACCTATGATGAAAAATCAAAATTTACCTTTGGAGGAAGTGAACCTTCCACATCTTCGACACGTCGTCTGAGCATAAAAGGCTCCAAGATCTGATGAAGTCGATGTATAACGATAACCTTTTTCTCGGTCTCCAGCCAATCATCCTCAGCGTTGTGCGAGACTTCCTTTTGAAAGGGCTGTGAGAACCAGTCATGAAACACTTTGCGATTGTCAAAGACTTCTGGAAGCAATAGATTCAATAATGACCAGAGCTCCTTAAGATCATTCTGCAATGGGAGAGAAGACAAATACAATACTTTTCAACTCAAGCTGTCCAATTTAAAAGTAAAAAAAAAATAACGAGTTAGAATGCAAGATATATATCATGGCATTACACTCTAGCAATAGATGCTGCTGATTTGATGGAAGTTTTATTTGGACAGCAACATATTAACAAGGTCTGACAAATCAATTACCCTCTTAAGAAAGATGTTTGAACTCTGTTACTAGTTAATTTTCCATTATATAGATAAGAACTAGGACCAATTTTTTAGCAGCTCAATGAGCTCAATGGGACTCCTAGCTTATTCGGTCAGCTATACATGATTGTTTGGTAGTGGCTTAATGATATAGAAAGTGGCTTATTCAGTAAGCTTCTAAGGGGGAGCCTTATGCAGAAGCCAAATTTTTTTCCAAACCTGTCTCTCCCAATCAAAAAACACACTCCTTCAATCTATGAAAGAACCCTTACAAACAAAGTTCTCCAGTCTATACAAACAGATCAATCCACACAAACAACTTTATCCATCCAGTACTTTATGGAAAACTAGCCAAACAACCCCTTAGTCAACATTGAGTTAAGAACTTGTCAACAAAATCCACTTATATCTCCAGGAATTGAGTAGAAGCCAACCAAGGTTTCTCCCTATAGCAATAAGATGACCAAGATTTGACATGTTGCATACTAAAAGCTTAGGAGACAATCCTTATAAATTCCAACTGAATGCTAGAAGCTAAGTCGATTTACTGATGCACTTTAGACAAACATATATTTGAGCACAAGCATATGTATACATTTGTAAGAGTCACATAAAATTCACAGAAAAGTTGTACAGTAGACCTTGGCTTTGCAATGCCTCAACAGACCTGTAAGGGGGTCCCTGTGAGAAGAAGTCGCCTCTGGCAGCGGTATTTGTCAAGATCACGAGCTAAAACCGACTCTCGGTCCTTCATTCGTTGTGCTTCATCAATAACTATATACTTCCAATCAACTCTCGAAAGTTTGGACTTATCATACATGATAAATTCATAGGTTGTCACAAGGACATTGAATTTCATGGCACAAACCTCCTAATATGATAGGAAATAAAATTATGAGACTTCATCAGTTACATGAATGTTGTACACAAAAACTTCAAAATTCAAAGAAAAAAAAAAGAAGTGCGAAAATGTTACCTGAGAAAACAATTTTGTTCGCTGATCTTTGTTGCCGACATAGTAAATGCAGGAAACGCTTGGTAACCAGTTATGTAACTCACTCTGCAGAAAACCAAGTCAGACAAGCATAGAAAATAAAACAATAAACAGAACACAATTAAGGTAAACTAACCTTCCAGTTAACCAGGACGGCATTAGGAACAATTATAAGATGTGGGCCATAATTGCTTTTGAACTCCATCAGATACGCAATCAAAGCCATAACCTATACAAAGAAGATATCGGCAAGGCTTGATTAAGGAACTGAAAGATACCAAAAAGAATTGAACCTCCTGCACTACAATCGAGTATATTTTTGTTGCTTAGAAGCAATTACAGACGAGATGCTACCTGGACAGTTTTCCCAAGACCCATTTCATCAGCCAATATACCATTCAGCTTGTTATTGTACAATGAAAGCATCCATTGCAATCCAACCTGGAAGGGCGGTAAATTGATAAGCATGTTAGATAATATGTATGCAAAAAACTAAATGGACCAAATTAACAGAAGATGGTGCATAAAGTCTATTTGCCAAATCAACCCATAACCTAACAATGTAATGCAAAGCTATTAGTGCATCTTATAAAGGATAAAGCAACATACAAGCTGATAGTCCCTCAAAGTTCCTGCCCGCAGCATCGAGGGTTGCCGAATAACCCTTTCACTTACAGCATGTGCAAGAGTATAATATCTGTTGACAACCAAAAAGAGAAAGTTTTAGTGTAGGATTCATAAAGAGAGCACTAATTTATTGAACAACAGAGCCTTGCATCAGACTTATGTAATTCTAACTCTGTCGAGTCATAAAAGCTAAGACTATCTTCTTGCACGTTAGAACAAAGATTCAACTGCTTATCCAAGTCCAAAAATAGCATTACATAACTGCTATACTCATGTCACATCAAAGAAAGGGAAGGGACAGTTCAAAACTTCTGATGAATTTAAGATTCTCAAACCATAAAAGACTTATTTGTATATGGACCCGCTTCTAAATGCATATACGAGGATAAACTGATCTTATTTCAAAAAACCTCCAAATTCAGGTAATGTTGCATTTGAGAATTCCAAAATGAGAAACTGGGGTTTGGCATGTAACAAAAGTATCAAAATTCGCATTCGTTAACCAAAAAAAAACTCTGATTCAAAAGTATCTCCCATTAAGCAACTTATAAGTTATAAACATCTATAAATAATACGAGCCTAAACTGGTTTTATTTCAAAACTTCCCAATTTAGGGCATTTTGCATCTGATCACTCCAAAAATGGACATTTGGTTTGGTGGAGGTACAAAATGGAACAATTAATGGTTATAACAAGCAATGTTTCTCAAGATAGTTAAAACTCGGTTTCTAAACGTATTCATTGAGCAATAGTCATTAGAAGCTTACTTGCTAACAGATGAACTGTCCTGGGGTGCATTCATTTCAGAGAAGCGATTTCTTATTAGAACTTCTTCCCTTGCACAAGATGCCGCAGCTCTTACTTCTTCTTCAGATAGACCCTTTAGCAGAAAATTAAAAATTATATTAAACAAAATAAAATAGATATTGGATGAAGAATCATGTCCGTGTTTTCATACAAGTATACAATGATCTGAACTCCATGTTCAAAAGAAGAAAAGAATACCTGAGCCCTTGCAGCTAAAGATGCGGCATTTGCTGCGTCCTCTACTTCCTGTTGGTTCTTGGCAGCTGTTATTTTGCCTCCAAGCTTATTGAGATAATCTTCCGTCTGGGATAAAAATGAAGAGAGAACCTCGTATCTCTCAGCAGCCTCACCCGGTACGCTAGTCTGTTGCTCCAGAAGAATCTGTCTGTACCTCTCAACATCATTATTTTTCAAAGCCTCCATTCTTTTACTGCGGTCATCGTCTTTTCTCTTCGAGAACTCCCTCAACATCTTCTCATGATACTTGGCAACACCCCTGTTCCGGGAAGTGCGTGCATCACGGATTGCCCAGTGAGACTCAAGAAGCTTCTTACGCCACTGGAAGATGGACTTCAGTTGTTTCTCCCTAATGGCTCTCTGAGCAGCCTGTACTTGCCTGTTGAGCTCCATACGTTGGCGTTCACATAGTCGAACAAATTTCCTATAAGGCCTATCCGGCATAGCCATTATTTCTTGTTGCTGCTGATCGACTTCGTCCCTCACACGCGCCTGTATATCCTGCAGTCGAAGTTTCTTTTCTTCAATTTGCAACTTCAAAACAAGATCCGGCCTTATCCTTTTTCTCTCCAAATTCACAGCCAATAAACCACCAATCTTCTTCAAATTCTCGTTCCTCCTTTTGTTAATCACTTCGATGCCTTCCTCAAGAAGGAGATCTTTAACATCATATGCCAGAGCTAGATTGTTATTATTGTTGAGCATCATACTTGATCCGAAAGCATCGTGTTTCCGAGTGAAGAAAGGGAAGTCGAACAGTGGACCATGATATTTTCTAGACGGGCCAGGATCTTTTGCTTGAGGTGAATTTCCAGATTGTGCAGTTATTCTACCTTGAAGAGTGTCAGAGCCAACAACAGGTCCTGATACAACTGCCTTGCCCTTGTCCATGGTACCCTCACTTACTTGAGAAGTTCTCTGAATCCCATGCTCCACCTCCTGTTCCTGTTTAGTAGGAAATGCAGTATTTCTCTGTTCTTCTTTTGCAGGAAGAGCAACTGATGGATTTCCCTTTATTACAGACGTTCCTTGTGCATTAGCGGTTGAAACTGCAGTTGCTTTCTCCTCATACGCTTCTCTTTTCAAATTATTCATTCCACCAGACTGTGTCACAGCTTGAATGTCCTTGTTATTGGACTCCATGAGATTTCTACCTAAGGCTCTATCATGAGTAACTGCTCCAGCGGGGGCAGCCACCTGCTGTGACTGTACCTCCAGGGGAGGTGGTGCAATAGCTTGAAGTAGCTCACGGGGCAAAGTTCTGTCACCTTTCTGCCATCAAGTCAAACCAGGTAGTCCACAAAAAAATTAGAAAAGAGAAAGAGAATAATGGAATGTAGGAAAGTGAACTGAAATGATAAAACAGACATAAGTTTTGGGTAGTTATGGAAATTTTGCAAACCTTTATACGCCTAAAAGCCAAGATTTGAGCTTTTAGAACATGCAGTTGCTGTTTTGTAAATCCCGGATGTGGTTGCGCTTGTGGTATTTGTCCTTTCTGAGACGGTAAGGAGTTTTCCAATCCATTATCATTAGACGAAGCTGCAGACTGTGGAGAAGATCTATTCATGTGCTGCCTAGCATGCTGTATTTGCAACGAGTCTGAGCCAGTTAACATGCTTTTTCCAAGCAACAAAGGATCTGCACCCTGGTTCATGTTTGCAGGTGACTGTGGGGGAGGCATAGAAGACATCCCGCTACCATTAATGGCAGGTTGCCTAGGTGGTAACTGGTTCTCCCTCCCATGAATGGGGAACTGTTGACCTTGACTGGCACTAGGGTTGTTGACTAATATAGTATTTGATGTTGAACCACCCATATGGCCAGGTGACAATGTCTGCCTTGCTTTGGTAGATCCTGAATGCCCAGACACGTCACTTGAAGAATTTCCACGAGGTGAACTTTCATTTGCAACTTGTGGAGAAGTGACCTGCTGCTTTGACATGGAAACTGGCAAGGACTGTGGGCCTATGTTGCTTTCATTGACTTTTTGCTGACCAAGCATCCTAGACTGCATGAGTGGCATTAGTTGAGCCACCAGATTAGCGTTTTGAGGAAGTGAAAGATCAATGTTACGCTCAAGAGCCAAAGCCTGCATGGCCTGCAGTTGGGCTGCCATTGCCACCTGGCTGTTCGCCATGGGATGGATACCCTGTTGAGATTGTGGGGTTGGTCTTGTACTATTCCCTGGCACCAACTGGCCAAATGATGTTGGAAGAGCAAAATGTTTTTGATTCTGATTTTGCATTTTATTTTGATTTTGACTATGATCAGAAACTGCCTGCTGGCCTTCCTCCACCTGCTGCTTCCCTCCATGGCCGAAATGGTCAGATGGTTTCTTGGATGATGGAAACTGTGCCTGATTAGCACCCTGAAATGACATGATATCCTGAATTTTTGCATTTCCCATCTGCAGGTCTTGGTCTTTCCCCATCATTCCCATTTTCATCAGCTGCTGGGCTTGCATGCCAGGTGACGACTTCTGTTGAGCATGGAGAGCATATTGCATGTATGCCTGGTGGACTGGGTTCATCATGTGTTGATCAAAACCCTGTCTCATATTTTGTCCTTCCTCTTGGCCTTGCTGCTGAGATACACGCTGCAGATGCATAGAGCCAGAACTCGAAGCAACACCACCTCCCAATACTCCTTGCCGCATTCCAGACTGATAAGCTAATATAGCTTCTCTCCCTTCTGGGTTCCGAAGCAATTGTTGTTGCAAGGACTGCACAACAACGTACACAAAATATATTTAAAACCTGAGTCGTATGATGGCAAACAAAAACTGCTAATTCTGAGTGCTGACAGAGGGGACCAAACTCCGAAGAGTTGGCATCAAGGATGACGAGTTTCATGGTGATCTCGGTTTAATAGCAAAGATGCAGGAATTCAGAGAAGCTATCAGTATGTGCATTGACAGAACTATGAGAATTTACAAGAGATGAGCAGAAGTGTTTCAAATAAAAAAATAAATGACCATCATCAACTTATGATGTCATAAAGCCACTAGTTTCCCAAAACAAAGTGCAAACTTCTAAGTTCTCAAATAAGTGAAAAGGATATATCATATATTTACGAAATCAAGAATGTAATAACAGGGAATAACAACCTAGCATTTATCATTACTAAATATAAAAGACATTTCCCAAAACTTTGACCACATCAACTTCCTTAAACATTTAAATACCCAAATCCAAAAACATCACAAATTAAGTAACAGTTTAGGAAACACTGAATTGTTATTTAAAGTGCTTATGCATGTCATCAAAAAGCCTTGGATGTATAAAGAAACATACTTGGTTCTAGCATAATTATGGTCTCGTGTCTTGCTCCCCTAGCTATTCAAGAAATGCAATGCTGCCATTATTAAACTTAACCATTCTAAATTGTGCTATATATAAGTGCTTGTGCATATCACCAGAAAGTGTTGTACATCTAATGGAGCATACTGGTTCTAGCATAATTATGGTTGTCCCTTTAAGACACATACACATGTGTTTTGTTTGTTCCCCTAACTTTTCAAGAAATGCCACTGGTCTGCAACTTACATTCAAACTTAACCCTTTTAACTTGTGTGCTCTGTATGTCCTGTTGAGGACTGAATAAACAATTCAAAGAGCCTAAGCTGCATCGTCATTACATGTCAAGTAACATATATTTCTGGTATGATGACACTTACCAGTGAAAATACTTTTCATCTTTATCGATTACCTTGAATCCATCCACACATCAAGACCTTCCAAATTTTAACTTTGAAAAACAGTAAGATTAACACTACTCAATAAAGGAATGACAAAACAGAGTGGCAAAGCCAAACATGGGTAAAATTCAAAATCTTTTTCATACAAGTATATAAATGAAATGCACATTGTTTACAAAGCTAAGTTTAGCAACAGTTCACATGTGTAAAAAAGTTGCATAACTAGAAACACTTTGAAGGAGAAGTATAGTAGGAAATGAAACATTCACACTGAATTTTAGCATACAGATTATACTTTTCAGACTGATGATAGTTTAAGCCCTAATGTACCTCACTCCAGATAAAAGAGGGTCAAAACAAAAAAAAATAAAACAAATTTGTTCAAATAAACCATCACACACCTCAAAAAGCTCATACCTTAAGTGCCCAATTGAGTACCACAACTTAAAAAACAGAATGATCAAATCAAAGTGGCAAAGAAAAAACCCTAACCTGCCTTTGCTGCTGCTGCTGGTGCTGCTTCATGGGATCAAAACCCAAATGGGGGGTGGACACCGCCGATGAGGAAGAAGACGGCGATGCAGATGAGGACGGTGGTCCTGGCACCATGTTCCGCCCATGACCACCTCCTCCCTGCTGAGCCCCGCCACCAGATTGCATGCAAAAATTGTACAATACCTTCTATAATTAAAATAAAAAAAAAGAAAAAAAAAAGTGAAAATCGAAGAGCGTAATTAAATCCAATTCCTTCCAAACTAAAACCGCTGTTGTTTAACCCCTTACGATCTCCTGAAGGACTAATTTTTGAGTCTATAATAATAGCAAAGATTATCAGTTTCCCGAAAAGATAGAAAGAAGGATAAAAAATCGAGAATTTTGGAAATGGTTTTTTTTCCCGCACGAATCAAAGATCGTGTGGGCCACTAGTAGTGGTGGGATGGATCTTGAAGACGGCGAGCCACCGAAGTTACCGGAGGAATCATCTGATTGATTTTCAATACAGAAGGCTGGGGGTTTTCTCTCTCACCTAGTTGGTGTGTGTGTGGAGATTTCACGCCCAATTTCGTCAGTCAAACCCTAGATAGAGGATAGAACTGTCCAATTGCTTTTTTTTACCCCCAATTTTTTCTTTCTATATGTTTCGTTTTGCGTGTATATATTCACATCATCAGCCTTTTCTAATGTGATGATGGCTGCAACCCAATGGGTGGGTTACATTAACTCTAGTTAAGTGTGATGGGTCCCACCCTTATTATATTTGCTTTCTTTTCTTTTCTTTTTAAGGTTTAATTTAAAGCATATTTAGACGGTTACCCAGAAAGCTAAAAACTAGGAAAATGACTCTAACAAGATTTGAACCTTAGACCTTCACTTTAAAAGGCAAGGAGCTAACCAACTCTACCAAATGAAATTTGTGTCTTTGTTGCAGTTTCAAAATATATATGGTGGCACACAATAAATTAATACGGTGGCACTTTTCATATCCTATATTTTTTTTACACTGCAACGGATGAATGGGACGGTGGCACCAAGGTAGGTCCACCCATGCGCATGGTGGCATTTTTTATACGGGATACTTCTTCAAGATGTATTAAGCTATACTCAAAAAATTATTGTGTGTATCCACCTACCAAAAATATTTTTTAATGTATCAAACATTTGTTTTTTTCTATTGTGTTACAAAATGACTTGCTACCTGCTTAGCCAGTAAACCATCGCCGGATACCGTCGTCGTTGACCCAAAACCATCACCGAAGACCCAGAACCATCGCCGGAGACCCAGAACCATTGTCGGAGACTGTCTCCATTGACCCTGAACCATTGTCAGAGACCGTCTCCATTGACCCAAAACCATCGTCGAATATCACCCTACTATTCACACCACCACAGCCAACCTCCACCCAAA
>LUCG01038776.1:0-11742 GCA_001633085.1 Carthamus tinctorius | reverse complement strand
GGAGTAATACGAATGGAACCCCCTTTCTTTATGTAAATGTATGGGATTTAATTCACCTTTTTTTGATCTTTTTAACTTCGGAAGCAAGGAGTTTCACATAATCTTTAACTATATGGTCGTTATTGGCAACCCACTGTCGCATTTGTGCCAACCCAACCGGCTGCCAATTACCTTTATACCCTTCTACCGGCAAACGAGACGAAAGGTTGAGTGTGGCAGAAAAGCTACAACCAATAAGCCTTTCTCGAAGTTCTTTTTCACTCATTTCAAGAAGCTTACTCCATAATTTCCGTTCTTCCCCATCAGATCCCCGCTCTTCACCATTTACGTTATTTAACTTTGCTTCACGAAGTATGACATTCCTATTAATGACGTTAAGCAGATGCAACTGGCGGGAAGTTAAGTCGGAGAGATGTCTACAGACATGCGCCAAAACAGTTCCGAGAGAAGGGCCCCACTCAAATCCAAGATTTGAGATCAACCATTTAACGAGTATTTGATCCAGATAGCTAACTTCCGATTTCTTAAAGGCCGATAATGCTGCTATGATGTCCCATAGAACCAAAGGCTTATCAAGACATTTATATTGATTTAAAGACCACAATATGTTACGACCCCAATTAACCAAATCCGTGTTAGGAAAACCAGGGGAATTTTCATCTGGATCGTTTTGCAGCAAACTTCCCAGCTTTTGTCCACCAATCCAAAAGAACTCAACAGCACCCTTGTGACACCTATATAGGAATAAAAAGAAAGATCAAAACCAAGCACGTTTTTTAGTTATGCAACATTACCCCTTTTAGCGAAAGTTAAAATCCAAAATTACCTTTTTGACCATTAGTAATCATTACAAAATATTGATTGGATCCACAATATTCCTCTATTTCATGGTTCTTATGAAATATTTACATATATGAATGACAATAAGCCAAAAAGAAGTTCACTAAACTGTGGTACTCTATGGTATATATACAGGAGGATCAAACGAGAACAATATTTATTTAAAAGACACGAGAATCAACAAAATCATAAATGATTCATGTACAAAATCATATATGATTCACACGACTTTCCAAGTGGCAGCCAAAGTCACCCCCACGTGGCTTTTTTCGAAAGTTAATGCAAAATCATATGCGATTTTGTTGGTTCATGTGTTCTTTTCAATAGATAATGTTCTCGTTTGAACCCAACTCTCTCTCTCTATATATATACACACACACACATATATATATATATAGATGAGGGTATAAAAGCATTAGTAAGTCTCTTACATTGTTACATAACACCAAACGTGAGCATATTGAAGAATATATGATAATAGTAGACTTACCTTACCTGATACATTGGGTTTAATAAATTAGCATCAAAGCTTCGAACCTGCATAAATTGAGAAAACTATAGATTAACAGATGATCAAGGAGTATTTGAACTTATTCATTAGTAACTATGTTCAATTCGTTACAAATTTAGCAAAATTATTAGATTGATGGCTACAAAGACATAATAAACCAATTCATCTTAATGTAATACCTATAAACCAAACAATCATGCCAAGAGATACGAGGTCAAGGGGGCGTTTTTTCCATTAAACAATGTCTGGGTAATATTTACAGTACTTATTATGTTTTAGTATTTATTCAAAAGCTAAAATAGAAAACTGTAACTCTAATTATTTTTTGTATATGAGATGGAAATGTTGATGAAACTATTATTTTTTGTCAAACATGTAAATTACGGAATAAAGGCATTGCACATGAAGTACGATATAAGATGACTTCAGGAAAATTCTTTATTTTTCTCCAAGCACGTTTCAGGAGAATGATTCATACCATAACAACCACAAGATTGGCAGGGGATACTGCTATGCCAGAGCATCCATCGGACACATCAGGGACCTGCCAAAAAATTGAAGACGTAAGTCAATATATTCCTCCGAAGTCCGACCCAAAATAGATGCAGCACTGCATTTCCATGTTGGTTGTCTCAAAATAAATGCAAGATTTCCTTTGATGGCAAATGTTCATTCCAACATTACTTATTGCCTTTAGTAGTCACTATAAGATGAGAACCACATTGACTTTGGTCTCCATGATTCTTCCATCTTTGTCTTTAGTTGGGATGATTTAAACGATTTGGCTTACAATCAAGCCTTTTCATCAAGCATTGCATTTATTTTGCGACCATAAGAGTACTATGAATAAAGAAGAAACGGTCAAACCATACATCGATGGAGATTCTGTCACCAAGAATATTTGAAGGTAAAGGTACTTCATGGAGGGAATCTCCTTTTATGATCCAGCTACGCAAAGAATTATCCTGTAGAGAATGAGGAAAAAAGAAAGGGGACGACCATAAGTTTTGCTATGAACGACGTTGAAAATGCAGGCTTATAGAACGGCCATTATTGTTGAACAAAATGAAAAGAAATCAGTCTTTTCTACATTAGCCATTCCTTCTTTTATGTGAATCATTGTCACTAACCAATATTATCGTTGTTAACATCTACCGCACCACAATTCAATTCATTAAGCAAACAGTTTGAATCTCATTAGCTAACAGAAAATCTGTCTAATTTGCCATTATACCAGCAAGATTTCTTATGTTGATTGTGTTGTTTTCGTGAACTTTTGTATAGTTTATTGATCCAAACTTTGCATATGAAATACTCAAAGTCTGTACCTGGCTACAGCTGTATAAGCAGCGTCCATCATAAGCCCAAGCCAAGCCTGTAACCTGATTCACCATCAAGACGATAGAAAAATCAATCCATCACGTAAGAAAACTTATGTCTGTTAATCACTATTATAAGAAGTTGAAAAAGCTTACGATCTGGTCATGTGCATAATGTGAACTAAGTGCATCAAATTCTCCAGTGGACGAGTCGTAAGTCGATACTTCCAAAGATCCAGAACCTTTGCCAACAGCTAACATTATCTTGTGTGGAGAAGTATCCGGAACAAGAAGTGAAAGTACAGACGTGGGGCCTGACCCAGCATCTATAACCTATTTATGTTCAGAAAGAATATTTAATGGTGTTCCTTTAAAATCACTGAGTTATTTAATATAGTACAAAAACACTGACCTCCTTCAACAGTGAAAACAAAGCACTACCATCTTCGGTAGGCTTTAGCAGGTCATCTGTATATCCCCGCCAAACTTTTACACTGAAAATGCGAAAAGACTAAATCAAGTCATGAATTTCCGCTATGTGAATTTTTACTTTGACTTTGAACTTTTACACTATAAGATAAGAATTGAACCACATTGACTTTGAAAGCATGATTATGCAAAACAAAAACTTTAGAAGCATTCGAGTCATCAACTCATCTAAATGGGAAATGCCTCAACTAACCAAACCATCTAACCCAATTGAGTTTTTAGCCATTCTCTCTCCCACTTCACCAAAATATCACTAAGTCCACAAATTATGGCTCTGTTTTTTATGGACCTAGCTAAAAAGCACAAAAAAGAAAGAAAAAGAGATTCGTAAAAAATAACTATATCTGGGTCCGTTTTTTGCGGACCTAGGTCCATAAAAAATTCTTTTTTTAAGGGAAATCAACCAGATACAATTTTTATATTTTTTTAGCTAGGTCCGCAAATTATAGTCCTAAATTTTGCGGATATAGTGATATTTGGGTAAAAATGGGTGAGAAATGGCTAAAAAACCAATTAGGTTGGCTGGTTTCGCTAGTAGAGGCAATTTCCCCATCTAAATGCCAAAGCCGAAAGACAAAGGTCCCAACAAAAATATGCAAAAATCTATGGGAATCACAAAAAAGTTGCCACCAAACTTATCACAGTTACTTCTGTCTTTTGTAAAATGGCCCGAAATTTGATGCATATTCTTCTCGTTAGGAAAAAAAATGCTGACTTCAACAGTAGATTTTTGTTTTCCAAAAAATATTATGTTTCAGCAAATGTATCATAGAAAATAACAAACACAGAATAATGATGCTTTACAAGCATACCAACTCACCTCCCATCAGAACATCCTGTAGATAATAGAAGCTGAGGCGATCCATCGGACACAAACTTCGACCAACTGATGGCGTTGATCCAAGAATCGTGTGCTTGGATAAAACCAACAGGCGATGCAACATGTGGCTTGCTTGGCCGTGTCACTGCATAGCATTCCGGTTCATGGACTCTCCAAAACGAGATTCTTCCGCTTTTGGCCCCAACGGCAAGTATAGAGCAGCTCCTTGATGAGTTACTATGGACCATCGGGGACCAGGCAACAACAAGCGAGGATAGCATTGCACTACGAGAAGCATACTGCTTTGCCCCTATTAAAGGGAGATTGTGGTTTTCTTGTAGATTTTGTTTTCTGTCTTTGTTTTTGATTCCTAAGTTTGCCACCGGAGGATCATCATTGCGTCCTTGGTTTACCTCAAGGTGACTAGCTTGACCCTTAAAAGATAGTTGACCACGTCATTGCAAGAAAACCAAAAAAACATAACAAAACAGATAAGGGGGTTGACCACTGGTATGATGGTCATAAGAGGTCAACTTACATCTGAAGGCGAAACATCGGCCTCACCATATCTAATTTTTGCAAAATAAGTATGCAATATTTCAGATACATCGATAACCTACAAAGAGAGTAGGAAGCTCAACTCAATAAAGCATTTGGCCTAGAATTGAAGGTGCAGACTGCACATGTTAATTACTGGAAATTATTATTAAAAAACAAAAGATGACCCAACCAACGTAGGGCATAGGATCATGAGAAGTGCTATTTTTGGTGAGAAGTGTGAGAAGTACTTTTAAATGTTTGATCACTTTTAATCAAATACCCTCCCATGAAGTGTGCCTTAAAAGGGAATTGATCTAGTGCATCTTATCTCGGTGCATCTCATCCTAATATTCGTCCAAGGGAATTGATCTAGTGCATCTTATCTCGGTGCATCTCATCCTAATATTCGTCCATTTCTCATCCAACGGTTGATAACCACTTCTCACACTTTTCACCAAATTTGGCACTTCTCACAGGAACCCAATCCACCAACCTAAATTTGAACTAAAATTCCGTCCGTGCATACCTCTACCCACTCTGTAGAAAATTCGTGAAATGGGGAGCGATAAACCTTGACCACCCCTTCAGTGGTGCAAACAGCAAGTAAACACCTACAGAGATTAAATGCACACAAAGTTGAGCCTTTCTAGGGGGTAAGAACTTGGAAATTTATACACACAAGTCACTTTTACGTAATGAAGTACATACCCAGCATTAGGAGCCAATCCAAGTGGAGACCATGATATGGAACGTACACAAGGGCGAGAGTCACGGAACAAACAAGTAGGCAGCATACAATCAGAGAGCAAATCTGTGAACATTCCACATCATATAAGTAGAAGTAACCGAAAGTTCATAACGGAGCTCCAATCCCACCAATCAGATCTACATAATATGATTATATTCAAACTTGGCAATTGTAACAAATCTAGTACCAATATTCCTCTGACAGTTAAGATAGGCTTTGTTATAGACATTTATTATTTTGGTCTTATTGAAAATTTACATATTCCATAAATGTACCTTCTGCACTAGAAGTCCCACACAATTTTGGCAATATGAGAAGGAACACCTATCTAGATTATATTTGCTACTCCCTCCATCACAGGAGAGAACATTTTCAATTTTGGTTGACTTCCAAGTAAAAACAACCTATTTGCCAATTATCATTGCTACAAGTAAATTAATGGTAATGATTTGGGTCCACAAGTTCTGTTGTTTTGTCTCTATTTAAGGTACTTTACATATTTGACATGTTCCTCTCAATCTCTGTGTCAAGTCGATCATTGAATTTTCACTGTGAGTATCAATTTAAGATCAAAGTAATATACAAACAAATAACCTACAGTTTCACACGCACCTTTTCTTTCTATAACTCCAATTGCTAAAGGTTTGCCACTGGGAATTCTGATCAAACCTTTAGGTCCACATAGCTCCGCAGGGTTCTGGTAAATGATAAACAATGATTTGAAAATGCTAACATTAGAAAAGGTTAGTATTTGAACAACTATTAATGGAAATGCCATTAATAACAACATTTACCAAGATAGTAACGACGTGTCCAGAGGCGACTGCGACCAAGTTTTCATCGGACCATGCTACCGCATTTGAGTATGTAGGTGAAGCTACAAGTGGCACCGCCTGGAACCGTGAGGCCGTTACTAAGCCCGGCTAAAACAAAAACAAAAAAAACGTATCCACAATTGTAAGTTTGAATAGAGAAAGTATAGAAAGTGCATCAACCCACTAATCAACAACAATATCTATTATTTGAAAACATGGAATGCATACATACATACACACATGCATAATCACATATACATATATATAGATGTGAAAGTGCCTGGTTATTACAATTTCAGTTTTGTATTTTCATGAGTGTCAAAATGTAGTAATATTTGCTTCATTTAGAAGTTATTACTCTCACCATGTAAAAAATTAATCAAAATAGCATAGTCCAACTTCAAGAAACTTTTTGAGAAATGTTGACTCTACAAAACTTTTCCGCAAGCCACGGGTCTTCCAGCAACGTCTTTATCCCCTTGGGGTATATTAACGTATGCATATATCCTACTCCTAGGGAAAAAAAAAACGAGTGAGATATATTGGGTATGTTTGGTTTGGTTTTCCATTTTGACTTCGGTTTCTCGATGAGCATAACTCACAACTAGTAGGATTTCAAATTCCAAAAGTGATATGAACTCCATTTTTTAACGTCAAATCTTTTATTAGTGGTCCTCATCAAGTGTTGTAATCATTTAATCAAAGTTCAACAGCTTGCAATCAATATGGAGGTAAAATTGCCTTCATCCTCAACATTGTTATTCAACCAGCAACACTTCATCTTAAAATATTTTTTTTCAAGGATGTGTCAAGTTAAACTTGGTCCAGGAGTTCTAGAGATGGATGCAAATATGTACCATTTGCCAATCTAAGAAAGCAGATATTTCTTTGAAATCCACATAAAGTCAAACTCTGACCTCACTATAGTACATAATTTGTTGTTACTGAAGTCTAGAAAGCACTTGATTGCGAAGTAAAATCCTGAGAGACCCATTAATCCCAGACATGAGACATTCAAATTCCAAAAACAAATACATAAACCAACCTATGGCAGGCTAGAGGTGTAGGAATTGTAGATTCCAATAAAACTAAATGCAACAGAAGAAAATGCTGCAGTAAAAACAGATAAGTCAAACTTATGCACCTCATGATCAATTGGACCAACTGGAACTAGAGCATCATCGATTCCACGTTGAGGTGGGGACATCGAAGAGCTTTCAACTAGTTTCTGCTTCTTTGAGTGTTGCTCTTCAGTGCCTGTAGTGTTCTCCACACCTTGGCGCTTCGATTTCATCTGATTTTCGCTCAGGAATCTCAATTTTTCTGTGCTGAAACAGTACAAAATCGGTTCAAATATCTTGTCGAGGCTGGTAAATTCACTGAAAAAATACGATGAAGGTTCTAGAGTTTTGTTTATGTTACTTTTTCCGGGAGGTGTCTTTGAAGATTTAACTAAAACACATGAAAACTGCTATGCATGCATGAGCTAGACTTGTGCTTAATATATCTTGCATATTCATTATACAACGAAACTCGAAATAAAGAGTAAAATCTGGTGCAGTTTTCTGAATATACCTCAATGGATCCTTAAAATCCACCATTGCAGGATGATACATTGTACATTCGCTACTCTGATTTTTCCATTCTAGATCATCAGATATTGATCCCCCTTGCTAAAAACTTCCAAACATATATTAATTGAGATGTGTTGTGGAGTTACTTGCCTATGTTGATTGCTTCAGGACTATAAATTCTTTTTACAAAATCATAACTTTAGGGCTTCCCAGATCCTAACCAATTCTTGACCATAAACCCAATAATGCATATGTAATTCTTTAAATGGTCCCCAATTCTAACAAAGATCCTAAATCAACTAGGAATATAATTATAATTTGTAAAGCAACTAGGATCCTATACACTCTGCAATCATCTTGGAATCCTAAAATTTACAACAGCCCTCCATGACCTATACCCAAGAGCCAACAATGTCACTTAAAAGGGCAAATGTATGTTACTGTTTCATTCTTTCTATTAGATGAAGTAGTATATATATATGCATAGGAATAGCATAAACATATCAGTAACATTGTAAAAAACACCATATGTGATATGACCAAATAAAGTTCTTCTTAAGCATTTCATCGACTAGGTAATAAGCAAACTTTAAAGTATATAAATTTGATAAAGTAATTCGAACGATCATAACTGATAATGACACCAGCCATGAAGAATAGATAACACCTATCGTTGCCAAAATCAATAGAAAAGAGTTGCAACAATAGAGTACCTTGAGAGATTGAGGATAGCAGTGAATCAAAGAAGAATGTAATAAGCAATCACAAGTATGATCACACTTTAGATAGCATCTATCAGCAACTTGATTATCATAAACCCTAACTTTGCAGAACCAGAAGAGGGGAGTTGAGGTTTTCCAGAACAGCGGAGATGAAAGAACGAGTCAGAGGACAGCGGAACGATTAAGAGGCTTTGAAGATTTTGCCAAACAGCATTTTTTTGTCTCTGAATGAATCAGAGGCTACCTCTTGATTCGGTTTATGGAGTTCCTTTTTTTAAACTGCAAAAAATCGACCAGGTTTATTCCTTGTGAAGATTTTTATCTCCAGAATTTTGGAATTACATTTGTGATTTGTATTTCGTTACAAGTTTAGTCCTTGGTCACGTTAGGGTATCTCAAATCCAACACCGTATCATGTTTTTTACATCAAGTCATTATGACACTGCGAAATGTTCAAGAAAAACCCGACAATCAATCCACAGTTTGAATGATTAGGTCACTAAACTATGTATGAAAAATCTATTAAAATTTCTCATTTTAAAGGAGGTTGTTTTTGGCAAGTTTAGGGAGTTATTTGTTTACCTCTTAATAGAAAACTTCTGAGTCGGTAAAAGTTGAATCTTGTTTGGCAAATAAAAAAGGTCTACCGCTTAATGGTACTAAAATCCTCTAGATGATTTTGTATCTTGGGCATCCCTTAATCATTGAGCGCCCTACTTTCATCATCAACAATTACCAAACAACCATATTTCATTTTGCACTATATCGTAAAAGTCTCTTAATCATCTTGCATCAAACCATTCAGCAACTACCAAATAACTTTTTATAAAATATTGTGTGATTTTTAAAAGAATATATCGTTTGACCTAGTAAGTAATTTTTTTAAAATGATAAGGAAAGAACAAATTACATATCATAACAAGCAAGCATGGGGTTTTGTAACCAACTTAGCCAATTAATCTTAAGCTTATTTCTCCTATTAGTGACCCAAAAAAACGAATGAATCATAATATTAGGCGTAAAAGTGAGTGCACATCAATACCTTTTTTATCGAGACTAGTTGCGTACCCGCGCAATGCGGCTGGAGCTGTAAATATAATCAATTTGAAGTTTTGGTGATTCTTTAGAAAAGATTTTATGGATGATATATTTACATTTAGGGCTGAACGGTTACCCGAACGCTTACTTGGTAAGATTTAACAGTATAACTTACTTTACCGGGTAAGATTGTAGTCCACTAAAACGGTAAATGTATGTAACAGTTTACAATTCAAAAGTCACCACCCTAAGTTATTGGATAAGACTCTCCACCATTATCATCAAACTTACCGTTAAGAATTTCAAACTTTGTCATGTTCATCTGGTAAGGTAAATGACACGATAAATGCTTATCTGGTAAGTGTTCAAAAAACGACCTCTTAGTTGTTACATATCAATACATTTCGAATGAATAAAAGTTATTGTCCTAATTGCAGTTGATCGACAAAAAAGTTTTGTGAGTTTAAAATTCAATATATTTGACCTAATCAAATTTACTTTAATTACTACTCAAGTATAAGAAACAAGTTATTGGACGTAATAGTTGTATTTCACGTCATGGTGTACAATTATGGTTAAAATGATTCTATAAATGACCAAATTATTGAACGAAATCAAGCCAATATCCATTGGCATCAATCACTTAGTGCAAATCCAATTCATCTCCTAGTACCCACCTTTCTTATCATCTCTCAAAGATTTAGTCTTTATCATTTGAATCACCACAACCATATATCAATTGAAGCACTTCGGGTTGACACTAACGAACGAACGATTTTAAAACACATTATCACAAAACCAACCATATCAACCATTAAATGGAAGTATTAAACTACTCAATTTGCTTTTGTACATGACAATTAGAAGCAATCACTGCCAAAAAAAACCTTAAATTAATAATCTTAGGTTGTGATCTAAAAGCATATCATTTATCAATACAGTCACTAACCATTTACATTGATATGCAGGTTAACTACAACAACCAAAGCATTTGGAAATCCCCTACTAACTTCTGAATGACCAATTTACCATCTGATTCGTTGGCTCAATAACTCAACATTGTTACACTATGGCATCCAGCTGGGTCGATCTTCTTGGTTGTCGAAATCATCAGTAGAGCCTCCACTACATACATGTAAAAGTAAACACCATTATAGTTTCAAATTACACTTAGATACTCCATCACAAATGCCACTAAACAAACTTGCTAAATCAAAACCAAAACCAAACAAACCAACTAAGTCCTATAAGAAGTAAGAACAAATGATACCAATCAGAAGAAAGTAAAAGCACAGAGATAGTTCCTATGGAAAAAAAATGCAAAACAAAGAGATAGTGAAAGAACATCAATCTCCATCTTAAAGTATGATAATTATTCTAAATACTTAAAGTACAACAATCTCCCATATTTTTCTAGCTATATGTCACTAGAGACAAATTTGTTGGATTATATTCAATTTTATCCCCTCTTGTTTTATGATTGTTTCTAACATTTGAATTCTTAAGTTTCAAAGAAGTTGCAACATCACCCCCAACAAAATCATACTTGCAAAGCTAAAATTGAGTTGATTCACCGCGTCAGTGACCATTGGCCAACTCGGTCGTCTTCTTGGCGTTAAATGTTGGAATAAATGTCCAACGTCATAACTAATTACTCATGACTCTCCATTAATAGCATGGTCCTTTTTGGGTTGCCCTTAATTGTCCAAGGGTTATTAGAATAATTAAGAGTGGGAGATAAATAGTTTATTAATTATTATTTGATAATAATTAATTAGAAGTTATTATGGATTTTTTATAGAATTAATTGGAATTAATTTGTGCCAATTAAAAGTGTAAAGGGCTAATTGGTTATTCTTTGAAAGATAAAAGGTTTTTATAAAACCTAAAGAGTTGCTTTGGCCCTAAGCAACTCACCACTATAAATAGAAGTCCATGTCTCTTGAATTATTTACACCAACTCAAGATTAATCTCTTTGTGGGTGCTCGTGCTACACTTGGGTGGATATTCATAAGAATAATCTTGGACTTATTGGGTACAAACCATCAGAGGTAATCTCATTTGGTTACTACATTCCTAAACATTGTAGAATCGAAGTGTTCGAGTTCTTCACGCGAAAAACCTAATAGTCAAGATTAACGGTTAGACGATCTCTTTNTACTATGATTTTCTTATCGGGTTTAGTTATATGATTATTGCCATTGTTTCCGCTGCCATGTTTATTTATAGTTCATATAAAACTCATCATTAAATCTGTTGGGTTTTTTTCTGTGATCCTCGAATCAAACTGATACGAAGAACACTAAATCTTGCGGAAGCGATTTT
>LUCG01038733.1:0-13444 GCA_001633085.1 Carthamus tinctorius | reverse complement strand
TAAAAATATCAACTCATGTTAATAATATCAAAGGCTTTCCTTCCTTATATATTGGAAGGAAAAACAAAGTTACACATTACCCCCTTAGAGTTTACAAAAGTTAACAATAAAGGAAATAAACTTAAAGTTACAATACAAAAATATAAGAATTACATAAAGGGCCCTCTGACTTCTATACAATACAAATCAGGGTCTAACACTGTTAACCCTTTTTGGTTTGAAGTCATGTTTCTGAGCGCTTAGAACCTTCTTGTCGCTAGAATACTGTTTCCTTCGGAAGGTGACATCATCTTCTATGCGCATGTAAGCCAAGGTCCTTGCGTGTACGTCGTCGAAGTTCTCTAGTGGATACTTTATCAAATCAACGTATAATCCGGAAGTGTCGTTCAAGCCTTGTTTGTATGCTTCGATTGCTGTCTTTATATCACAGTCCCTCACGTTGATCATCTCAGCATTGAACCTGTTAAAGTAGTCGCGGATGGATTCGCCCGTTTTCTGTACGATATAGTATAGGTCGCTTGTTTGCTTTACCATCTTACGACTGCTCGCGAATTATCGTGTGAATTGGTTTACCAATTCTGCGAAAGAGTCAATTGACTTTGGTTTTAGGTTGATTAGCCATTGTAATGCTGCTCCAGTGAGTGTCGATCCAAAGCTTTTGCACATGCAGACTTCTGGTATTGTGCCGGAATTGATGCTGTCCATACGAGCTGTTTGTACTGAGCAACATGTTCTACAGGGTCGGTAATAGCGGAATACTTCGTCATGAAAGCAGGGGTGTTGTATTTTTTCGGAACATCGACGTGGGCAATTTCGTCAATGTAAGGTGATGCTTGATATCCTGAATGGGGTTCTACTTCGATGGGTACGGCTGCTCCCGGTAATTTCGTCAGCATTGATAATATTTTTGCGTTCTGTTCTTCAAGCATTTTCAATCGTATGTTCGTTGGTTCGTTCTATTGTACTGGGTTTGCGTCTTGATGTGCGGAACTGGTAGCTTCTACGTTTACCGGTAAAAACTGGGTTTGCATGGTTGGCACAGTTGTCATGTGTATATGCTGCGGCGGGGGTCCTGTAGGGAGAGGGAGAAATATCGGTTGTACGTTGTTTTGCGGGGGAAAAGCGTTATTTAGCGGAGGAAGGTTATTTTGCGGTGGTATTGGTACGTTGAACTGGTTTTGAGGGACTTGGAAAGGTGGCCTCACGTGGTTTACNAATCGTGCGATTTCACCATTTGCTTGTACGGCTTGATTAGTTAAATTTTGGATTTGTTGTTGAGCAGATTGCAGTTGTTGTTGTAGGCTAGTTAAGAACTGATTGTCCATTTCCTGCAAGATAAGCTCAAAGAAAAACTACGTACGGAAATGTTAGTACATGCGCTCGTTCTACCAAACAGGATCTTTCTAAAAACGGGGCCCCACGGTGGGCGCTAAATTGTTTATGCTGAAAATTGCACAGGTTATATCGTAAGATGTTTGTGAGGCAAAACCATCGAAAGAAAATAATACTATTCGATAGAACGTGCGATGATAAACAAAAAGTAAAGACAGTTCAGTTGATAACGCAGGAAAAACCTCAAGGGCGAGGAAAAAACCTGCGGTCGACTAAGGGGTAGCCGACGTTGCACTATGTATCACCAATATGGGGTGATGTCCAAGAAGTTACAAGTATGGATCGTATGATACAAAGAAAAGGACATAATGTACTTAAGAAAATTACAAACGAACTTGAGAGATCCTAGAGAGAAATTGTATAATTCTTTTTTAGCTGAATGTTGATCGTGAGACCCCCATTCATTTGATATGAATCCTTATTTATACTTGAATCTCTTGTAACCGTTGGTCATTGATGGTTTTGTAACGGTTGACATCTTTAATGTGCTTGAATATTTGTCATCGGTTATGCTCAATCTTTGGGATCTTGTCCTTTGACCCNTTGAGAGATCCTAGAGAGAAATTGTATAATTCTTTTTTAGCTGAATGTTGATCGTGAGACCCCCATTCATTTGATATGAATCCTTATTTATACTTGAATCTCTTGTAACCGTTGGTCATTGATGGTTTTGTAACGGTTGACATCTTTAATGTGCTTGAATATTTGTCATCGGTTATGCTCAATCTTTGGGATCTTGTCCTTTGACCCGTAATAAAGTCATTTAAATAATGAAGAGGTTACCGTTAGCTTAATAACGTATGTCGTCGTACGTAACCTCGGAGTATCGTACAATAAAAGTGTGATAATTGTTCGATTGTTCGCACGATGGTGCTTACGGCTTTTCTCAGGGCCTTATCTTAATACATGATCACACTCTTGTATATTATCTTACGATTTCCAATTGTCGTCGTGCGATTAGATATTTACCCAAACAAAACTCATCCTTATTTTCCTTCTTATTCTTTTCCTTTCTTTCACAAAAAAGTTTCGAGAACACGAACCTTTTTTTTATTTTCCTTCTCCTTCCTTTCCTTTTCCTACTAAAGTTTTTTTCGAGAACACGAGTTTTTTTAACTTTTCTTTCATTTCCCTCACTTTCCTTCCCTTTCCTTCGTTAAAAAGGTTTCGAGAACACAACTCATTCTTATCGAAATAATGCGCGATTAATTAAAATTTAAAACCAATAATATTGCACAGAAATAGGGTTTATACTCTGTTGCTTGAGTGTATAAGAAGGGATGTGAACCATTCCATTTAGAAAGTCATTCCTAAAGTTTCTAATTGCTGATTTGTAATGAAGTATTTTGATTTAGGTATTTTAGGGAAAACAATTTTTTTTTTATTTGAGTTCATTAGTGAAATTTGTTGATTATTTTGAAGGTGTAATAATAGGGACACATCATCACTTTGGTATAATCTAGGGATACCACATCCAAGACAACCTTGAAGCTTATGAGGTGATATTCTCGCTTCCAAAATGCCTATTGATGCTAACGAAATGGCGTATTTCGGAAAAAGAAAAAAAAAACTCAACACAACCAATTGTCTCCATATTCTTGGTTGTCTCCATAAATTTTGGTTGGGATTTTACCACATAGACATGAGGTTTCCAAATTCCTTACCGTTTCTCTTTTCTGCTTTTAGTAGAGGGTAATACAAGACATCACAATCTTTATAATTGCACATACCGACCAAACTATATTTATATATAAATGTACAGGTTATTAGATTAAAAATAACCAAAAACATAACAAACTATTTCCAATATTTAAGAATGGCAAAAGGTAATACCCTTGGATTTTTTCCCCGTTAATAGAAATGTTTTTGTATGGTAACATAATAATGATGATTCTTTCAACATGGCATATATATGCATAATTGACAAGTTTTTGGAATATAAAGGACCAAAACCGATCCCAATCCAAGAAACCGTTAAAAACAAAGCCCTGTTTTGGTCTTAATATTTATCGATACTTAACCGGTAAAAAAATCCTGCTATAGCATGAAACGGCCACGTCAAAGCCCGTAAAGCCCAAATGTTTTAGAAAGAACGCCAAACGTTTATATTTAAATAACGGTTAATTCGATCACTTTAATAAACCAACAATGAATCTAGATTAAAACTCATGTCATATACCCGATTAACGGACCCGGTTATAATGCTAGTGGTGTGATGGTTATAGACAGACACGATAACCCCCTTGGGACGATAACAAACTCGCATTTTACATTTTTGAAAAACCCACCCAAGAATTGGTTATCATCCATCACGCGGAATCAAATCAATATAGATTGATAGATAGATACGGTCAAACATATTTAATCTTCGCTACTAAGATAACGCCACCGATATATAATCCTCCAGAATTCATTTTTCCTAAACAAATCCATTCTTTCTTTCTGGTCGGTTAGATTGATTGGTTGTACAAAAACCCTAATTTTTCTCATCAAATGGGTTTACAGCAATCCAAGGACGAGCTTTTGTATCAACAAGTCAGTTATGGCACAACTGAAGGCATCAAATCCCTTCGCACCGAAGGTGCTGGTCTCGAGGTAAAAAACCACATTAATTTTTTGTACAAAATTCATTATATGTAATTCTGTGTTTGAGGATCAGATCTAGGGCTTCTTTAATGAACATTCATATGCGTTTTGTTGCAAATTAAGAACATTAGTTTTTTCTACTTCTGGTACCCCTTTAAAGTTGTAATTTAGGTACAACAGAACTGGACAAGACAAGAGAGTAGGATTGAACAGACAAGAGAGTAGGATTGGACAGGAGTGGACAGAACAAATGTCTATTTTGTATTTGGTACGCCTAGGACTGGACAGAACTAGATAAGTTCCCAAAAAATATTATTTGATGATGTTATATATATCATATAATAGGTATAATTAACGCAAATAAAGCAAACTATATAATTTATATAAAAAAATTGGTCTCCAGTTGACTGGTTTTAGAACTGGAGAAAGAAGAAAAAGATGTTATGATTAAACTAGGATATGGTTTTGACGAAATGGAGGGAAATTTGGTGGTCCAATTATGTGTTTAACTCTGTTGTTTGTGGTGCAGTGGATGGACAAGGAAGGAAAGACTCCTCTCATATTGGCTTCCATGAATCCACAGCTGTATGATGTTGCGAAAACGTTGATAGAATTGGGTGCCAATGTGAATGCATATCGTCCAGGTGAGCTGTTTTGTGCGCTTTTGATTCTATACGTAATTGTTGATGTGCTTATGGATGTATGATGCATTTATACAAAATGAAGTTGATTTGATGGGTCAGTTATGAAGTTAGGGAAGAATTTCTGGTGAGGTTTTCTTTTTGGTTAGAATGTACAATAGACAGACTGAAGAGTTTATGAGTTCAAAGTTCGAACATTGTTTTTGACGTGTAGTTGTTTGGAGCTTTAAGTCGACAGCCCCTTGTTCCTCTGTTCCAATTGCATATTCTTACATATGAAGATAAATGTGCACATTTATCTTAATGGCATCTGACTACCTTGTGTAGAAATGCTGATAGGATGGATGGATCATGAAAGCAGGATAGTGGTGTTATAATAGGTTTTGATCGAATGATGACACACAGTCTTCTGTACCACAACGATACATTTTCCAATAACAAGCTAAGGGTGGTTTTAAATTTCAGGTCGCCATGCTGGAACTCCTCTGCATCATGCTGCAAAAAGAGGCCTAGAACAGATGGTTAAGCTACTGCTTTCTAATGGTGGTAAGTTCTTGTTAGTCAACGGCAGCAGTGATACAAAGACGTTGATTACTTTTCTTATGGACTAGTTTGTTGGTTTGACACTCCTTACACAATATGTATTATTATGTCAATTTCAGCTAATGCCTTGGTGATGAATGATGACTGTCAAACTGCACTTGATGTTGCAAGACTCAAAGGATTTAGCAATGTTGTTCGTGCAATTGAGGTATACAAAGCCAGTGATTCGGATATGCCTAGCGGAAGCTTTTTATTTTTCTGTTCTTATGTTATCTTCTTAGATTCTCACAATTGATACTGATATGAGGATTCATAATGCGATTTTAGAACCACATCTGCTTATTCTCTGGTTGGCTGCAAGAGCTTTATGGGCCAGGATTTCTTGAACTACTTGCTCCTCAGCTACTATCTCGAAAAGTGTAAGTATTGCAATTTATCTGTGTTATTGTAACATTATCTTTTGTATAGTGGATTACTGAATAATCAGACAAAATAATTAAGATCCCTTAATTGTGTGGATCTATGTACTTGCTATACGGTGGTTCTCTTGCACACCCTGAATTAACTATGTTTATGTTTAGTTAGTTTTTCCAGTCTAGATACTTTGTGTTATAGCTTTTCGTTAAATGACTTTATACAGAGTGGATGCTGCATGGTTCCGTTAATTAGATTGCTTCTGGATACTTTTCAACTTCTTTGGCAAATTGATCAATAATTTTTCTAACAAACTGCATCATTTGCAGGTGGGTAGTTATACTGCCATGCGGAGCTCGTAAACTTACAACACCTTTCAAGTTGGAGCTAGCTATATATTCCGGTTTAAATGTGAGTTGGTTTGGATCTATCACTTGACCAAAAGTCATGGATGGCTAGACTTGTTTATGTTCCAACTTTTCAGGATTCGAGACTAGTTATTAAATAAACAATATCTACATCAGGATTTGTAACAAATAGATAGATGACTGATGCAGCGTATACGGATGAAACAGAGATTCAACACGTTGATTCTATGAATACCTGTGTTCAATCTCTTCTAAGGTTTGTTGATTCAATGAATACCAAACCCTAGGCTTCAAAACCTAGGCTCAAGAGTTAGGAGGAAAAAGAAAGTTATCTGATTATTGATCTGTCCCTCCACATTACACAACTGAAACTTAAATAAGAGAATGTAAACAAAACGGGCCTAACAAAAGCAACGAGCCAAACACAAAAGGCCCAAAATAAAAGCCCAAAAAGACAAAAAAAAACACGAAAATGTCCAAAAGTGGTTTAAACAGCTTTTTTGGGGTTCACAAGTTCGTTAGGCCCCTTTGGGGCCTAACCACGGCATGCTCCCTGTTCCAGGCTTCAAATCGATAGGTGGACCGTCCAAAACGAACACCCGGAGCGAAAGTTATGCCCTTTCAAAGCCGGCCCTGTTTGGTACCCCGATCATGGGCCTCCAAAAACTTCAAGGCCCTTTCTTCCACATCTCGGCCCGCATCAATGACCAACCCCCGTACTACCAGTCCACCATCTCTTTCTATCATCTTTTTTCGCTTTCTTTTTCTTCTTTTACTTGTACACCTCTCATGCATTTTCTTTTGCTTTTAATTAATTGACTCTTCTAATTCTTTTTCTTGTAACCATTAGTATATATGGAGTAACGTTGACGACGGATTAGGTACATGATCAATATCTATGTTGCATTTAACATGCAAATGTTAAAAGCTTCTTTTTGGGGAATGAGAGCGTAAGATATTTCATATACACCAAGACCTTTGTTTATATTTGGGTAATGAAAATTAAACAGAGAAGCAAAACACTTGTTAGTAAGTATGCTCCCTACTTTCCAGAAATTCACTGCCTCAAGTCCTCAACCTGCTTGTGGGTGCCCTATCCTACACAGCAAACATGTGTCCACTTAATAATCGCCACATCAGCCCCACCCCCGTCGAAAGAAATTTATGTTTAGACTGTGTTCCTATATATATATAAAGTAAGAATGCCAATATTTAGGAAAAGACATTGATAAGAAAGAATAACTGATCGTAATAGTTTTGAACATCTCAATCTGTATCTCCTATGTTCCTTCTTTTTCTGCATCTGTACGTGCTTTAATTGTTTAAATTTTATTCTCATATCATGTTTTTCATCTAACCTTGCACCATTTTTAATGAATAAACAGGAAGCCAGACCTCGCACAATTATCGCACTGTGGAAGGCTAACATGGATGAACCAAATTTTAACCAGTCTGATCCTGCAGTCATCATTTCTAGTTCCAACAGTAATGTCTCTACATATTTGGATCAGAATATATACTTGCCAATGCAATGTAGACTTCATAATATTTTATGTTACTTGTTTTTCTTCTATATGTATAGTCCCAAGAAGATGGAGACGGAAGCGAAGTATTTTGCCCTCCCAAGTTAGGCGTAAGTTTGTTGAGTTGAAGTAGCTTAGACTTCCCACACCAAAAACACATTTTTAGTTAGAAGTCAAATTATTTTACCTGCATTTTATATGGTTCAAGTCATGGTACAATTCTGTTCTATACTTCTTTTTCGTGCGTTTGGCATGCTCGGAATGGACAAAACGGAAACTTGTTTTGGTGCGACAATTAGATTAATTACGACAGGAATCAACAGGACAAAAATGCCACCAAAATTGGTGGAACAAGAATCTGGTAGATGAGTCAAGATTGATAAATTACTGACCCAAATAATTGGGATGCCAAATGTCTCTACAAGGACACAAATAATTGCTTGCCTAGGAAGTAGGAACCATCTTTGTTGTTGCTTCATATAAGAGAAACGTTTGCATGTAGCATTCCTGTCGTGCTACATGCCTGAATATGACTTCGATCATCATTTTTGGTGATTGTGTATCCCCTTTTATATGCAAAAAGACAGGGTATACATGACTGAATATGAGTGATTAAGTAGCTTTATTCTACGAAGACTAGACTTTTTGCTGCCCTAACCTGAGCTTATTTGCAACTACAGAGTCGCGTGTCAAACTTGCAGCGGTTAATGAAAACGAAAAGCAGCAATTGCAGCGATTTTGCAATGCATGCAAAGGAATTCCTCAGGTATAATCATCTTCTTGATCCATCCCTAACCTTTTCGAATTTTTTCTCGAAAATGTTCGTTCAGTTCTACCTTGTAGCTTCTACTAGGCATTTATAATACTCCCAAAATAAATGTTCACAATGAAGAACACAGTTTAAGAAATAAGTAACTATTACACTTTTTAACTAACCGAATGACATTTTTACCCTTGCACCTGGAGGCAAACCTTCTCTCTCTCTCTCAGCTTTTAAGTATTCGTGTATGTTATAGGTAAAATGGAAGTTCAGTAAAATTGTAACTATATATTTTGAAAGTGGACCCTTATTTCATGACAAATTAAATGAAAACATGGACAATTACTTTTGCAAGTGTGGAAGTAATATTTGCTGGTGTTTTATATGCTTACGCATTTCAGGTTATCCATCCTTCATTTCCATTCAACAATCAAGGCTCTGTTGTTGGAGGACCGGCCCAGACAACACCTGAGGACACAGACCTAGCCCTCGCTATTAGCGCATCCCTCCAAACTGCTTCAGGTGCGGCTCCTAATACTTACGCCGGCTCTGGTCCAAGCACATCCGCTGGTTGGACCAACCCCACTGCCCAAAAAAGTGAAACCACAACCCATAATGGAAAGAGCCATGATGTAGGATCAAGTAGCACCTCTGGCGATTATCATCCCCACACAGAGACCAACACCTATTCTCAAATTGTCCCAACTGCACCCATTGTACCACCGTCAGCACCTCCGGTCTCAGACATGGTGGATGAAGGTCCGGTTCACTACCCAACCATTGATATGGATCTTACTGAAGATTCTAGACCTGCGGGTGAGAAGGAGAAAGATAACAATGATTCCTCTTCGTCTTCTTGTGTAATATGCCTGGATGCACCAGTTGAGGGAGCATGCATCCCGTGTGGTCACATGGCTGGATGCATGTCCTGTCTGAATGAAGTCAAAGCCAAGAATTGGGGTTGCCCTGTCTGTCGTTCCAAGATCGATCAAGTTGTACGCCTTTATGCTGTTTAAGGTTGAAACCGGATCTTCATGGTAAGCTTTTCTTCTCTGTTCAATACATGTTCAAGCCCATCATATTAATTCTATTTTATTTATGATAAAAAGGAACGTTGTTTTTTTATTAGTTATAAGTAGAAGTGGACTGATGGCTTGTTTCTACGGTGCGTTTGGTACGCAGGACAGGATGGGACAGGACAGGACAGAACAGAACAGGTTNCAAGAGTGGGACAAGCCTGTCCCATTCTACCCCCCTGGAACTAAGTAGAACAGAGTCAGATTTACCATTATACCCCTCAAAATACATATTGATTTTCTCTTTCTTTATAGTTGCCTCGTACTTAGGGGTGAACAAAACTCGACCAAATCCAAAAAACCGAAAATCCGATTACAAAAATCTCAGAATCTACCTGACCCACATAACTCGAACTAACTCGATCTTCGAAATCCAACTTTATGACGAGTTACTCGGTTTGGGTAGGGTCTCCGTACCCATTACCCTAACTCACCCGAAACCCGAATAAAACCTTTTATTAATATTTTTTGTAAGTTTTTTATGTAGATCTTTGATATTTGAACTTATTTTTATTAGTTTAAGTGTTAATTTAATTTTTAACGTTTGAAATTTGGATTTTGGAGTTTGAATTAATTCTAATCTTTGATGATTAAGCATGTAAAATGAAAGGTTAAGATTAAATTTATAGTCATTATATCTAATATAGGAGTAAATTTTTCATTAGATATTTTTTTATTCAAATTTTCTTACTTAAAATATACATGTTCATCTTTAAATTTTTGTTGCACNACTAATTTAGTGGAAAAAGAAAAGAAAAACATATATTGTTAAAATCCGAACCTGAACCCGATTAAATCCGAATCCGACATGGTCTTAAATACTTCACACCTAATTTTGATTTTCGAGGTCAACATTTCATACTCGAAACTTGATCGAAAATACAACTAATAATGTATATTGTTACTATTTATCTTGCAAGTTATGATTTTTTATTATATACTTGATTATAGTTTTGTTGATACATAGATTGGAGTTTTTTTCTTTGTTAATTTTCATTTAGATCGACTATTAGGTAAAAAACGCTAAAAATCTCCCCCGGGGTAAAATGGTCATTTAATCAGTCATGTTCTGTCCAGCCCTTCCCTGTCATGTCTTATCAAACGCTGAACAGCTGTTCTGTCCTGTCCTGTTCCACCTTGTCTTGTCCTGTCCTGTCTGCATACCAAACGCACCCCTAATGCTTTTAAGAATTGACGTTGAATTCATTTGTCTAGAGTTAGGATTATGTGAGACATTTTAACACGATATGCAAGTACCTTCACTTGTTTAACAAAAAGGGGCTGTTCATAGCATAACCGGACGCAGTTGTCTATTTATGAAAAGATTATTTGAATCATCAAATTGAACGGAACCAATCTAAGATTGACTGGTTTCGAGTGCTTTTACCGTTCAGTTTGCTCCATAAAGTTTATGTTTTACCATAATGTTGTCTTTGGCTATGCAGTGTATATATTTTAAGAATTGGTGAAAATAATCTTTGCCTGTTATGGGAGGAGTAGAAAATATTGGAGGTGAACAAGAAGAAGATTTCTACAACTTCAAAGGGTGTGGCATATTGTTAATGAAGTAAGCTCCCTGTTGCCTGCCTTCATTTTTGAGATTATTAACACCTGCCAAACGTTATCAAGTATGTTCTGAATTGAATTATCTGTTTTGTGTTAAAATGAGTGAAACAAGTAATATTGTAAATTTAGCATGTGGATATGAGTTGAATATAATTAAATTGTGTTATTATGTTAAGTGTTCTTAAAGATGTGTTACATGCGTTGTACAGTTTTTCGAATGTGATAGAGTTAAGCCGTAGACGGCAAGTTGTAAAAGATGGATAGACCAAACGGCCTTTGGCCTAGTGATACCTGTGTAACCCAAACTTGTTAACGGTGAAGTGTTCAGGCATCACGACTTTTGGTGAGGAGTGTGTTAGTTCGGTTTACTATATGTAAATATTATATACTTATAGAAAAACGATAAACCAAATATCGTTTTTAATGAAGTTGATTAGTTTGTCATCTCATATGAATGATCCAGTAGCTCCAGAGATTCTAATGGGGTTAACCATTGGTTCAGAGTCAATCTTGACCAATTTACTGAATAATGATGGCTTCACCAGGACAACTGTTATATATAAAACACCACTAATCACTTGGTTGGGATGGATTCGGTGAGAAGTTGAGGTTAACGTAAGAAGTGGTTATTAGTCATTATATGAGAAGTGGATGCATTAGGATGACATGTATGGGATCAATTCCCTTCTAAAGCGCAATTCATGGGACGAAATGAGATTAATAGTGATCAATGGTTTAGATCAACTTCTTGTAGTAACCAATCCAACAATATGAACAAAAACAATTTGATAAAGCGAAATCTAACGGAAAATAACCAACAAAATTCAGAGAAATTACACCTTTTACAATGAAATTGAATTCTTGAAGAAATTGAATTCTTGAAGAAATCGAGATATACAGGCCTGCCAAGTAGTGTCCTAAAGACAAAATTTCACCCCCACACGTACGTTGGTAATCGGACGTCGTCTTAAGGATACAACTATTTAATTGGATTGATGCACATCAATCCAATTCCATCAAATCGGTAATACGTTTCATGGAAGCAATCAATATAAAGAGAATTGAGAGAAATTCGTATATGAGAATCTGGAATGAAGAGATATTTATACCTTTTCATTTTTCAACAGAAAATAACTGCAAAACGTCAGTTCCAGAAGCGTAGTGGTGTATGCGGTTTCTAGACGGTTTTACCTGCTTGGAACTCGACTAGAACACTAGCGTGGAAGCTGTCGGAAACACTGTTTCATCCCCCAATAGAGCCTGGTACAGGTTGTTGGGCAACTTTGGTCGCATGAAACCAGCCAATGTTGCTTGTTTTTAGCAAAAACTTTAAGAGCCTAAGGCCCTATCTTTTGACCATTTAGATGTTAGGTAATCCCTCTCTCAAGCCCCAATGAAAAGCCATTTTTTGGAGCACTTTCCAATTTGGTAACCAGAGGGAGGTTCATACGAGAAGCATGTCAATTTAAGAAAAAACAAGGAGCAATTTCAGCCACACATCTTCGGTTATGGTGGACGTGATCACGGAGGATTGACGCGATTCATGGGAGTGTAGAGATTATTAAAGGGGGGACCACGGTCAAAGCCGCATTTATTGACCTTATAAGTGGCTGAGATTGCTTCTCACATTTTCTTAAAAAGTTATATTTCTCATTTGAACCTTTTTCTTGGTAACTAATGTAGTACAACTATATAAACTCACAAAAGTTCCTTTTATGTGGGATACTTATGTGGACCAATATCGAGCACTTGTCACACGATTCATGGGCTCACTTTTGTTAGCCTACATTTGAGATTTTGATATGCAAAGGAAGTGCCTCTAGATTGGATAGCACCATGGGGTCATTAGCTCAAAAAGATTAGCACTTCCTTTTCTTGTGACTTTTTTTTGGCTTAATTAGTTCATAGGGTCTATGTGTCCGGTCTTCACATAAACAATATCTCTACTTTATTAGTTTTTTTTAAAAGGGTATTCAAGACTTGGCCTCGACCAATCCCGATAAGGTTCACCAACAGCTAAAACATGTTGCCCTGAGTTAGTCCCACAATCTGGGAGCGCCTGGATTTGAACCCGGGGTAAAACGGTTAACAAGTCACTTCCCCCACAGTACGCCATAGCGATAGTGGTTAATTTGTCTACTTTATTTAGATAAAAGGAAAATCTATACGCATCTTATCTTTAGTGGATCTTCTTTTTAACTCTACATAGGAGGATGGATTAGTTGAGTTGGTTTGGTTTGTATAAGTCCTTTTTACACGTGCCATTCAAAGTTTTAGATGACGCATAAATAGTTGATAGTACGTACTTTGTAAGTTTAAAGTTGTACCTGATGGTCAAACGAAAGATGAGTTTGTTGATGAATTTACGTACAGGTTCAAGTCATGGCATGTCTCTGTGTATTGTGTTTTTTGGAAGGAAACAAAAGATGGGCATGTGTCTATGCCATTGCTATCCAATTTACAGGGTTGTGTTATAGATACTCGAATATGTTGCTAGTATTAGGTTCAAATAAGAAGTGCTAAAAAAATGAGAAGTGGAGAAGTGATCTCAACCACTCATCCGGTCAATAAAGGC
>LUCG01038714.1:0-13830 GCA_001633085.1 Carthamus tinctorius | reverse complement strand
TATATATATATATATTATTTTAAACACTGCGTAATAGATTATAAATATGTATATGTTTGAAAGGAAAAACAACAGATCAATTAAAATTTTATTTATTACTATTAATCAATAATCTATCTATTTATTTTGAATATTTAAATGTATAAAATTCTAGATAGCTTATCCATATATAATAAATGAGTAACTGAGCTGTCACGTGTTCCTCTCTCGTGAGTCCAAGTCAGTATTTTGCAAAAATTAATTTGAACAATTAAAATTTCAATGATTATCTTAATTATATTTTATAATATTTTATATTTAAAATAATAGGTTAATAATGGTTATCACAGTTTTAGTTCAGTTTCGGTTTAACCATCAAAGTTTTTTTTATTTAATTTTACCATTTTGTTTTGAATTTGTTTTGATTTAACCATCAAAATTACACTTTCTTTTTGGTTTAAACAATGTTTTTTATGAATAACTTAACCCTTAAATTTTTGTTAAAAAATGGTCTAACCCCTTAAGTTTTGTTAAGTTTCTAATAAAATTAACATGTATAATAAAGTAAAGAGAGTAAAATTAAAAACCATATAAAACTTAAGAAATTAATCAATTTTTTCAATAAAACTTCAAGGCTTAAACCATTTGAAATTTTTTTTTTTGAGCTTTAAACCATAATAAAATCAAAACTTTATGGTAAGATCAAATACAAAAAAACCTTGATGGTTAGATCATAACAAATTCAAAACTTTGTGGTAAAATCGAATTTAAAAAGCTTTGATGGTTAAACCGAAACTGGACTAAAACTTTGATGATTAAATCATTATTTACCTAAAATAAATTAACGGATTAACTTGAACAATTCAAATTTCAATGATTATCTTGATTATACTTTGTGTATTTTTTATTTAAAACAAATTGATTATCTTAATTATATTTTATAATTTTTTATATTTAAAATAAATTAATGGATTAACTTGAACAAGTCCTGATTCAAGTTTAAGTGAGAAAATACCGATTTCGACTCCCACGCGACAACCTAGTTACTCTTTTATTATAAATATATTTTTTCCTCTCTTAAATATTTGGGCCTTAACTTATTACAATGGTGGTACCACAAATGATGCTAATCTTGCCAAGTTAATGGATAGCCTTTTGAATGGGCCTTGGGCCTTAACTTATTACAATGGTGGTACCACAAATGAAAAGAATTAAATATTTCCTGGTTCTATATGCAAAACTTTAAACCCAAGGGGCTTTTATGTAAATATCTGATGAATAGTCATTGGGTCTTCCCAATAGAAGGATCTAGAATAATCGGCCGTCTACAAAACCCCAACTCTACACCCTTTTCCGCCTCCATCTCCGATCTACACCAAACCCTCAGATTCATTCATTCATTCATTCTTCTTCTCTTCCGAATTCGGTTTCTGTGGAGAAGAGTTTGTGTCAATGGCGGATTCAGAGACGTTTGCCTTCCAAGCCGAGATCAACCAGCTGTTGAGTCTCATCATCAACACTTTCTACAGCAACAAGGAGATCTTTCTCCGTGAGCTCATCAGTAACTCATCCGATGTAAGTATGCCTTTTCGATTTTGTTTCATCTGATTACTGATTATACGGCGTATCGTTCTCTCTTTCTGGTATTGTAATGTTTGATATGGAAGTTTGTAGTTGAGATTTGATACGTTGATTATGCCTAGGGTTTACTGATTTTTGGTGGATGTATGATGTATTCAGCTATTTATCTGTTCATCTGATTAGATAGCGGATGATTGGTTTCTATATGGCCTTTAAATGTTTGATATGCGAGTTTGTATTTATGTTTTGCTATGTAATTTCTGCTCGGTTGTACTGGAATATGTAACCTAGGGTTTACTGATTTTTGATGGATGTATGATGATGTATTCAACTATTTATCTCTTCGCCGCTGCTATTTGATCTGTTTTTGCCGTTTAAGTGGAGTCTAGGTTTTTAATCTGTGTGCCATATGATTCATTGAACTGTTTTTCATTCTATGTGCTATTTGAGTTATTTTGTTGGTTAAGAATGTGATAAGCTTTGTTTAGATAACATAGCAATTTTGATTTGTTTTCTATATGTTTAGACCTTGTATATTTGGATGATGCTGTATATCGTATATACGCTCTGTGTCTTGTTTTCAAAAACAATTCTGTTTATGTTCTAAAACATCAATTTTCAACTCGATTGATGCTGAACAGGGTTCGTATTATATGATTAGTGGTAATAGAAGTTTGATAGTGGAGGGAAGGAGTAGTTGCTGCTAGCTAGTTATTGTTCCTGTTTTGGATTATGAGGATATTGTTCTTTCCAAAAGAGGGTTAAAAGGGAAGTTAATAGGTGAATCGTTGAAAAATCTGAAGAAAATCTATTTGAAGATAGATATGTGAAATACTTTATTGATTATTCATGACCTTACATATGCATCTTCAAATATATTGTTTCAATGATTAGCAATACATTCTCACAATATTTAACCATTTCAGTTCACTCATTATGATCGACATTCAAGATTTATTGAACCTGTTGTGGTCGGTTGAGATTGGTTTGTATGAAGTAGGAGGTTCACTAATTATGACACTCTCTCTATATGTATGACAATGATATACAAACAAAAGATGCATGTTTATAAAAGTTGTGTGGATAATCACAAGAATATCAAATGTTCTTTTAACTGTTAGCGTGCAGATACTGAATTATGGTTTTCATGTAATGGGATGTGTGTAAATGACCATTTATTCATACGTTTGTATTGTTTACATGGATGCGAAGTCTATCTTAATCATTGTCGTAATTTGTTGTCACACTGCAATATAAGAAGTATGCTTTCTTTGGCTATGGAAAAACCATATTGCTTGTCATTCTTGTTGTCACCTTTTGTTAGTAATGTAACTTGACACTGAACTTTCTTTATAGGCTCTAGACAAGATCCGTTTCGAGAGCTTGACCGACAAGAGCAAGCTAGATGGCCAACCCGAGCTTTTCATCCATATCATCCCAGACAAAGCCACTAACTCATTGACCATCATCGATAGTGGAGTTGGAATGACCAAGGCTGGTGAGTAACAAAACAATTAACTCTACCCATCATTCTTTATGTCCTACATTCTATAAACAAACAACTTACCATCAATTATCATTCCAGATTTGGTGAACAATTTGGGTACCATTGCCCGATCTGGCACCAAGGAGTTCATGGAAGCCATTACTGCCGGTGCTGATGTTAGCATGATTGGACAGTTTGGTGTCGGTTTCTACTCTGCTTACTTGGTTGCTGATAAAGTTGTTGTCACAACCAAGCACAACGATGATGAGCAGTATGTCTGGGAGTCCCAAGCTGGGGGGTCGTTCACTGTTACTCGAGACACTTCAGGTGAAAGTCTTGGCAGGGGGACCAAAATGACACTTTACCTCAAGGAGGACCAACTTGAATACCTTGAGGAACGCAGGCTTAAAGACTTGATCAAGAAACACTCTGAGTTCATCAGCTACCCAATCTCTCTATGGGTTGAGAAGACCACTGAAAAGGAAATCTCCGATGATGAAGATGAAGAGGAGAAGAAAGATGAGGAGGGCAAGGTTGAGGAAGTCGATGAGGAGAAAGAGAAGGAAGAGAAGAAAAAGAAGACCATCAAAGAAGTTTCCCACGAGTGGTCTTTGGTAAACAAGCAAAAGCCAATCTGGATGAGGAAACCCGAAGAAATCACCAAGGAGGAGTATGCCGCTTTTTACAAGAGTCTGACCAACGACTGGGAGGAGCATCTGAACGTAAAACATTTCTCGGTCGAAGGACAATTGGAGTTCAAAGCTATCCTTTTCGTCCCCAAACGGGCCCCATTTGACCTCTTCGACACCAAGAAGAAGCCCAACAACATCAAGCTATACGTCCGCCGTGTCTTCATCATGGACAACTGCGAAGAACTCATTCCCGAATACCTCAGTTTTGTAAAGGGTATTGTCGACTCCGAGGATCTTCCTCTCAACATTTCCCGAGAGATGTTGCAGCAAAACAAGATCCTCAAAGTCATCCGCAAGAATCTGGTAAAGAAATGTGTTGAACTCTTCCAAGAAATTGCCGAAAACAAAGAAGATTATGCCAAATTCTACGAAGCTTTCTCAAAGAATCTCAAGCTTGGTATCCACGAAGACTCCCAAAACAAGACAAAATTAGCGGAATTGCTCCGATACCACTCCACCAAGAGCGGAGACGAGATGACCAGCTTGAAAGACTACGTAACCCGAATGAAAGAAGGTCAAAGCGACATCTACTACATCACGGGTGAAAGCAAGAAAGCTGTCGAGAACTCCCCATTCCTTGAGAAGCTGCGGAAAAAGGGTTATGAGGTTCTTTACATGGTCGATGCCATTGACGAATACGCAGTCGGCCAATTGAAGGAATTCGAGGGAAAGAAACTCGTTTCCGCAACCAAGGAAGGTCTAAAACTTGAGGAGACCGAAGACGAGAAGCAGAAACAGGAAGCGCTAAAGGAGAAGTTTGAGGGTCTGTGTAAGGTGATCAAGGATGTTTTGGGCGATAAGGTTGAGAAGGTGGTGGTTTCTGACCGTGTGGTGGATTCGCCTTGCTGTTTGGTGACCGGAGAGTACGGGTGGACGGCCAACATGGAGAGGATCATGAAGGCTCAAGCATTACGGGATTCGAGCATGGCGGGTTACATGTCGAGCAAGAAGACGATGGAGATTAATCCCGAGAACTCGATCATGGAGGAGCTCAGGAAGCGGGCTGAAGCCGATAAGAACGATAAGTCGGTTAAGGACTTGGTGCTGTTGCTGTTCGAGACTTCGTTGTTGACCTCCGGGTTCAGTCTGGATGAGCCCAACACGTTTGGGAACCGGATCCATAGGATGTTGAAGCTCGGGCTGAGCATCGATGAGGACAGTGCTGATGGTGATGCGGACATTCCGGCTCTCGAGGAGGCCGATGTTGATGTTGAGAGCAAGATGGAGGAGGTCGACTAATTTAGACGATCTCTTTGGTTTGGTTAGTTTTAATGGACTATGGTTTCTACTGCTCTTTTTTTGTGGCTTTCTTTTCTCGTTCCTATGCCAACATTATGATGGTTGAAACAAGACATTTAAGGTGTTTTTTTGGTTGAAGAACATGTTTTCTTTTAGTCCATATTGCAAAATTCACATTTTCATTTGGTGAAAAAGTTTTATTCTAAGTACTACATGCATTGCGTTATGTATTGTGCAATCTAGAGAGACTGCCATTTACCTTTGAGGTGCCTGTTTGTTCGTAGCTTAACGAGCTTAGTAAGATTTGCAACTTATTCCGTCAACTATACATAACTGTTTGGTAGTTGCTTAATCGTATTGGAAGTGGCCTATTTAATAAGCTTCTAGGGTGGTATGCAAAAAGCTATTTTTTTCTTCCAAAGCTGCCACTCTCGGTTAAAGAACATGTTTCTTACATTCATGAAAAGACCCACCTGATGATTTGTATAGGCTAATTAATCTTGGTTAAAGAACATGTTTTTTTTCATCTATGCAAAATCCCTTCCCAACAAAAACCTTTGCGATATATACTAACAAAATAATCCATACAAACAATTTTAAAAACCAATCGAACAACCTTCAAGGATCCATTTTTGATACATGGTAAGGGGGTGTTCTTGCCGATAATTATTTAGAGGTTGTCTACTAAGGCTGTGTTTGGCAAAAATAAGCTAGCTTATAAGCTAGTCCATCCAAACATGTAACAGAAGCTAGTTTATAAGCTTTTTGAAACGCTACTTACTTTAAGTAGCTTATGAGGAGCTTTTTGTAGTTTTTTTCCAATTATACCCTTATTAATATTAATTATTAAATTCAAAGATACCTTTTCTGGTCATTTTACATNTAAGCTAGTTTTTGCCAAACATAATTTGTTCATAAGCTAGCTTATTAGCTACCAGCTAGCTTATAAGCTAGTCCATCCAAACATAGCCTAAATGTTTTTGTGTTACACACTTGCTAGCAAGAATTTACCCTATTGAGTAATATTTCTGGCTTCGACATGAATTAATGTTGGCGTTTATAATCCAATAATCACTTATCAAGAATCGTCATCTTCAGTTATTTGGTAACACAATGTTTTTCTTTGCCTGTTATGTAGTAAGTTAGTTAAGCTCGATTGAAAGATTTTTGGTTCAATAAATGGTCTTTATCCGGTTAGCGTTTGAAAATTTTTCAAAGGTTAAAAGGAGGTTGGGTTGGGAAATTCAAGTTGTTGATAATAATCATCCTAATACCAAATAAAAGTTGATAAATAAAAATAAAATTAAAAGTTCATCATAAAATAATTGCATGAATTGGTTTTCTAGCCGTTTTGGACGGTTAAGTATAAAGTATCCGAGTCATGAAACTATGATATGTCAATCTTTTATTAAAACAAATCGGCAATTGATGTATTTTCATTCAAGAATTCTCTACGAGTAGATCCGGATGCAATAAATTAATCTCAAGCAAAAACATAACAATCATAAGATCCATTGAGCTAGCCTTAAACTTCGACTATAAACAAACTAACCTTAAATAGCATGCCCAAATTATTTGGTATGTTTATTATCTTCTATGTCTATATTAGCAAAGTTGCACACACAGGCTTCTTGATCAATTTACATTATTGTCGATGTGTTTATGCATATTTTTGAGTCCCGACATAGTGAAGTGTATGCCATTTCAGGTCATAAGAACTATGATCTTTTTTGAAAAGGAACATCTAGGCTTTACAAAGACTACATCAATAGCAATTCGATAATTAAGATTTTACAGTTTGAGACTAAAGGTATATTTGTTTGGTTTTTCATTAAGTCCTGTATAGATAAAGTTGTATGTGTGGATTTATCTTTCTGAATATATTGCAAAGGTTTTTGGTTGTGTGGGCTTTTTTATAGATGGAAGGAGTGGGTTTGGGAAAAACTTGACTTTCTGCATAAAGCGCTCTCCCTTGAAGCTTATTGATTAAGCCACTTTCTACATCATTAAGCCACTACCAAACAATCACGGATAGCTATCCAAATAAGTTGTGAGTCCCATTAAGCTCATTAAGATGCTAACAAACAACCCCCTAAGCCTGACCACATGATGCTAGCACCTGGACTCGAACCTGGGTAAACGGGATATTCCATCACATCCCCTAGGCCTTTTGCCAATATGCCACCACCCTTTCGTTCATAAGAATTATGTTTATCATATAATAGATGCAAAAACATGATTTAATTCAATCAAGAATCATGAATACGTGGCTTTTGTAAGAATGTTGGATGAAGATTTGAATCTAAAACAGGTTTACATAATAGTACTAGTAGACTTTATGATATTTTTGAGAAAAACTGGGATCTCAAAATTGAATGAATCTTGATGAAAAGTTTTACATCTCGCTGCTTTGCACGGATAGATAAATTAGCTTAAGTGTATGCCAACCCTTAAGTGAGCATTTGATGTAAGCTTTACTAGGTATCCTCAACCCTTGAGTGAAAAACAAAGCTTGGAAATGTAGTGGTGATGTCCCTGTAAATGAATAGAAGCAGTCATTATAGAGTACAAGTGCTAAAGAGCTAAAATGTCACACACACACACACACACACACACACACAGCAACAAGTCATCTCCAATCGATGAGATTGCCCATATTGAAGCACACCAACAGACTTTAATGAACCTTGTTTAAACTCAAATGAGATTTAATTTTGATGCATGTTTTTTCGAATAGGTTGAAAACCTAAATACTAAATCAAGTGTGTTGGTATAATAAGATAGAATAACATTCAGTTGCAAACAGTTTTTTATTTTTATTCTTTTGGTGAAAGCAAATGAGTGGGCAACACGTGTCCCTATTTGTTCAGATTCATCATGAATAATGAACACAACATTCATGACAATATTAGACACGTTGGAGGTTCTCCTTTGTCCTCCGGTTCAAGTTTGCAATTGAACCTACCCCTATCATGATATAGAAGTATAGTCTTCCAGTGCTGCGGCGGATTGGTTATTGCTCGGGGGTTTCATAGTGCCCTAACCGAGTTCGAGCCTTCCCGTGCGCATGCCTGAGGACATTTAAGTGGGGCCATGTTTAGCCCCCAAAATTGCCGGGGATTAGTCGGGCTTGGCCCGGACACCCTTCCAAAAAAAAAGTACAACGGGTGTTTGGGATTTGATTGTTTAAAACAACTTATGTTTTTTTGTAAAAGTGCTTATCAACTTATGTGGTGTCAAATAGGAGTTCTATATTATAGAGAGTGTTTGGATTAGCTTATGATGGTACCAAAACGCAATAAGTTGATAAGTTGGTTTTTAGAGGGTGTTTGGGATTGTTTATAAATGTAAAATAACTACAAAGTTGATAAGTTGTTTTAAATAAGTTAATAAGTTAGAATAGAGACTTTTTAAAAACTCCTTATTTCCTTTTTGGCAAAGGTATAAGGAACCTTTTTGTTCCTCCATCCAAACACTAAAAAGTCAATAAGCACCTTAAATTTAACTAGTTTACTAAAACTAATTAATATACATAAAATATTATTATACTTAAATAAACTATATAAATGCAAATTACATAATTTACTAAACTTATTATTATACTTGGATGATAAATTAATATATATGTCGAGTATTTAAAAGTGTCATCATTTGGCACTAACCGATTGGAGACGCTTAATGCTATTCTAACGAATAGCGTAAATTTGAGTGCTAGTAAAATGTAGCAGTATTGCTATATTTAGCACATTCGGTTGGAGATGTTATAAGAAAAGATGAATGTGAATCAGGGAAAGATAATATACTTGAGATAGTGAAGAGTCATATTCTTCAAAAGAGAAGGATGTTGAAGAACAAGGTTTGTCCATTCTTCTTGGTCTATCTTTCCATCATGTTTTGTATCAGCTTCTTCAAAGGTCTAAACAAAACCATTTAAGTTTTGTCACACGGATCCTGTAAGTAAGCAAGACATAATGGAAAAGTATTTTTAAGTGTTATTATTATTTTACCTTGTCAATGATACTCTCGATGACATCGTCTGATAGATTCATCCCGGATTCAGCCAACGTAGCCACCACCATTTGTTTCACCTACATCTTCACCAATTAATTCACAATACTTGTATATAAGGGCAGGTTCAATTGCAAACCTAAGTTCCATTGTAAACTATGGGACAAAGGATGGTGTGCCATGTGTCCCAGACATTCACGAATGAATAGTGTATCATCCATCATGAATGGTGTTAAAGGTTGACGTTCATTGTTTATGATGAATGGGGACAAATGATAGCGTGTCATGTGTCCCAGACATTCACAAGATATTCATCATGAATGAATGGAGTATCATTCCTTATGAATAGTTAAAAGGTTCACGTTCATTATTCATATCAAATGGGACAAAGGGACATTCACAAGATATTCACCATGACTGAATGGTTTAAAAAGTTCACATTCATTATTCATGACACACATGGACAAAAGATAGTGTGTCATGTATCCCAGACATTTATGAGATACTAATCATGAATAAACGGTGTGAAGAATTCAAATTTGTTATTTTATTTTTTTGAAAGGGTGTCGACTAACCCCGGAAAATTGTGACCGTAAGAAATTAACCCTGATAAACACAGTGCCACAATTGTTGCATACGTCTGGAAGTGAACCTGGGGCAGATGGGTTTTTATTATTCATGATAAATGGGGACAAAAAGACACATGTCTTGCTCTTGTTTATCCCCCTATTTCACAATGGAAAACACGTTTGCAACTGAACTTTCCTCTACTTGTATGTATATCTATCCATCCATCCAATTGCAAGCAGACAAACTTACCTCTTGCCTCTCTATGAAACCTTGTTGCTTCAGATCATAAAGCTGAAACGAAACTACAATTTGACAAAAACAATATTAGATACGAAGAACCCAAGCTAACGCCTATATAAAGAAAACAATTTGTCGTTACATTTGATCTTATCGTCAATAGGGGCATTTGGATGAAACACCGAGAGTGCACGAGCAAACTCCTCAAATCCGAGGATCCCATTGTGCTTTGTATCGAACAAGTCAAACACCTGAAGTTGGTCAATAAATCAGGCACACCTTCTAAAACAACTTCTTTTTCTATATATATATATATATATATATACTTTATAAAAACATGGTCAAAAGCAACCACACCCGATCAGCAAACAAGCTCTCCTTTTTATTCGTCTTAAACAACGCCAATTGAAACTTCTCCTGCATTCAAATCGCACGTTATGATTAGAATCCATTGCCTTATAATCCCAGCCTCCCAGTGGTGCAGTCATCCTATCCAATTTAAGCAAACTAATTCAATTAGAACCAACCAACCGATCACATTCGTATATCCAATTATAATTGGACCAAAATTGGGATCCAAAATTTCAACATCCAAAGTGGATTGGTCGCTTCTCGGATGACAACCCAAAATCCAAAATCCAATACAACCAACCCCGTCAAATTGGATATCCAACTGCCATATTACTAACAATATTGTTTCTTAGTTGATATTTATATGTAATGTTTCTTAATAAATTATATATGAATAATTGGTAGAAATGGTGGATTAATTGGTTGAGACCTAGATCAAAATATTAGATAAATCCAGTTGGATTCAATCAGATGACAAAATCCAACATCCAAATGGATGGAAGCAATCTGATCCAATGGAACCAAGCCGATCCAATCATCCACTGGATTAGATTGGCTGCGATGACAAAATCCAACATCCAAATGGATGATGGGATTGGATTAGAGCCATCTAAATCCATTGGATTTCAACTGCCAAACACCCTAAGCAACATCAGTATCTATCAACCTTATTGATTAACCCGTCATCGTTCACTGCACCACTAATCTTCTTGAATAACTCGTACAACGCTTCTATTTCACTTACACTAACTGCATTACACAAAACCCACCATCAAATCTTTGTAATAAAATCACTAGCAAATGCATAAGCTTGTGGCGGCAACGATTCATGGAAAAGCAAACATCTTTTACCATCAATCAATCGACATAAGCAAAAATACGCAATTCGATATTGAAGACTAATTGCATACAAACTGTTTCGCTAGCGAGAATTGCAGGATCGTCAAGGCCCTGCGATTGTTTTTGCAATTCAAGATCACAGCAGCGTAGCAGGGAAGCACATAAATGCTTGACCCCTTCTAAGCACTGAGACATGATACTTTTTGCTCATCAAAATGACCCATTATCGCTCCTGAAACAAGCAGCAAACGTAAGATCGAACCATCTATGTTACAAACATGAAGAACTTGAAAGCATCAATAATGTACAACTAACCTTTTGATCATTTCCAGCTTCTGCTGCTGAGAATGCAAATCACTTGATCAGAAACCTGATGTTAACAAATTACTTTAGATTGTAAATCACTTGATTGAATAAAAACTAAGATCGCATGAGAGTTTGTTTTCCTTGAGTTATATTTCGACTCAAATCTGTCATGGTGTCACAAAATTAACTTGATCATAATCTCAATTTTCCGGTCTCCACTTTGGCAGAAATCATTCCCTTCTAAACTTCACATTAAATGGAAATGATTGTCAAAATAAATTAATAGACGATTATCACTGATCAAAAGGCTTCAGAACTTCTAATGAGAAGTCAAAACTTTAGAATCAGAAGCACTTCCGAATCGGAAGCTTCTGAGGGGAACTCAGTTAATTTTCACTTAGAACATGCAAACCTCATTTTCCCCCTTGACCCCACCATTCGAGGATCCCGCGTTATAGTTATCTTACACGATCGTGCACTCCACGCCTCCTACATCATTATCTAGCTTAATTAACAACCCTTTATTCTTTTATGAATAAAAAGTACATAAATTGAACCAATAATTTCACTAAAATGACCAAAATTCTATAAAGTTATTGTCTACTGGCACTGGTTTAAAGCCATTACTCTAAAAAAAAATCAGTTAATCCATACATACTCCAAGGCCATTATGCATCAACAACAATTCCAAACCTAATCTCTCTGTTCATCTAAAATTACGGTCCAAAAACTCGATACACGATCTCTTCCAATACAAATCGATACATACCGATCTCAAGATATCAGAATTAGGTCATCCCGAAATCCTTTTATCAATCACGAAAATCATCAAACACTTGGTGTGCAATTCAAACCAATTCGAGTATAAACATCAAACACATCTTAGATCTCTTAACGGCTGGATCAACACACGAATTAAACTTCAACAATTCAAATAAATCGACAAATATTATCACATGATTATATAGCGATTGAATCAAAATTATAGGATTGAGAAACAAGAATTCCACAGATATAGATACGATTAAAGATACAAACCTTTTGAAATACTGGCAGATGGATGTGTATAGTGGTAGAGATGGAGGTCCGATTGATTTCGACAGAAAAGCACAAAATTGAAATGGAGAAAATAAAAAAGGAAAGGGAAGAAGAAAATGGTAATGATTTAGGGTAATGAATGAATGATTTTGTGGCAGATGAATGATGAATGATGATGATGATATCACGTGACTAACCCCCACAAAAAGAAAAGATGCTCGAATCCCTTTTTCGTCCTTTTCCTCTGCTAACCGACCTACCCACACCAATAAACAACCCATCCGCCAACACCGGGTCGGGTTGTGATAGTTAGACCTGACCATCCGGTAGACTCTTTACCCAATCAACTCAATCGTCACATCAGCTTTCCACTGTCTTACTTAATCCATCCGCAATGGTTTACCCAAAAACCATCTACCTAAAAATAAAATAAAAAAAGAAAATAAGAGAGAGAAAGAAGGATGAGAGGAGTAGGGTGGGGTGGGTGTCGTCTAAACCATCGGCATGGGGAAGCCGAGGTACCCGAACCCGATGGCTCCGTGGCGGTGTAGCCGAAGTACCCGATGAACCGGATGGCCAAGCCGATGCCATCGGGTAGGGCGTTAAGGAGGGTCTTAGTGTTTTCATGAAACCGGTTTTTTAAAGTTTGACGATGTTTTACTGTGAAATTTCAGTATTAGTTTGTGATCCTTATCGAGGGATTTGTTATTGAAACGGTTACAGGATAAGTGTTTACCCACATCATTTACCTTATTGATTGGGTATGATAAAAACTGATAGGCTTACCCGGTAACAAGCAAGACGATGACCTATGGTCTTCCCCCGATAGGTGCGTCTTGTTAGAAACGACTTTTACCCAGTAAATACATACGGGGTTTAAGATGCTTACCAACAATTTGTTTTCATGGTTGAGAATATTAGGGTGAAAGGAGTTGTCACCCCTCCACCCCTCTTGTCACATCAGCTTTTTATATGTTGAGGCCGGCGGGCGGGGTGGGGGCAGTGTTCACTGCTACCCCTGTGAACCATCTCCCTGATGGTGGGTTCCCACTCCATTCCCCCTTACATGATAATGCAAATGAGGGTTATATCTCTTGCTAGTGAGTGCTTCCCGACAATAATTTGGTAAGCTGTACCTAAGATAGTTTGGTCTCATATGGACCCACCCGTCGAACAACATTGCAATTGGTGTGATATGGGAGATGATGATAAAGTTTATAAATTACAAACCGAGTTTTTCGAACCAGTAAGTGTTTACGCTATTTAAGATGTTTACCAACAGTCCATTTCTCATGGTTGGAAATGTTACATGATAAGATAAATGATGGTTATATCTCTTGTTGGTGAATGCTTACTCGATAATAATTTAGTAAACGACACCTAAGACAGGTTGGTCTTATGTTAACCCAACCTGCTACACAACATTTCGATTGGTGTTTTAAGTAGGGGTGAACATGGTACGGTACCATGTTATTTTTCAAGATACCATGTACCAACCAATTA
>LUCG01038611.1:0-21390 GCA_001633085.1 Carthamus tinctorius | reverse complement strand
TAATCATTGACATATAACCCCCCTACACACACATTATCTACATGTGAACAGCCACGTAAAATAGACATCAATTGCACCATAGACCTCTTTTCTATTGTAACCATATAGTTAAATATCCACCATAATTTATGAAGTCCGTCATACTAACCTTTCGTATGACAACATATGTACAAACTTTATGTTTCATATAAATGATAAAATTTATCACAGCTTATAACCCGGCGCGAAGTCCAGGCTCTTAATAACTAGTTTGAAAACATTTATCAATTCCATATGTAATACTTGATATGAAACAGCCCTCTTGTAGACCAAAAGAAACTACAAAGAGACAAGAACATATTGAGAAAGCATTGTTAAAAAAATGTAAAATAACAATCACAGACCAACAAATTTAATTATGTCAATTTTCTCCAAATCGTAATGAATCTGTATTGTTTTCGTACAATATAATTCATACACATAAATAAGGAGCTTAAAATACAAAGCCTTACTTGATTTATTGGTTTTACTGAAGCTTTTGTTCCTATTTTGCGACCAAACGAGCAACCAACCGTTAAAACCCTTCTGCCATTTTTCGTATTTGTGATACCTGAGAAGGGGTTTTGAGTCCTTGGTATTTCTTAGGTTTATACGCAGCATCTCCTTCATCTTTGACTAAGTCCTCCTCTTTCGTCGCTCACGTTTTTCTCTCTAGTCGTTGAACAAGCTTTCTCATATCTATCCCAAATTGGGGTTTTTTCCAATTCGCCGTTTAACAAGGGTTTTCCCAAATTGGGGATTCCCCCCGAACCTCTCATGTAGTAATCCACTATCATGTTTTATTTTTTATTAATTATAGTATTATAACTTAAACAATTAAATATGCTTTTAAAATATTAAATATTCAGTTATTGAATATAAAATGTTTATTCATATATATTATCAAAATATATTAATGCTTCAACGATTTTATCTAATTTTATTGTATTCACTTTATATTTTTTTTACATGAAATATAGATCTACACTATATAATAAAGGGATACTTCTCCAAAAATGTGTCAAACTATATACCCAAAAAGTTGTTGTGTGTATCCATCTATCAAAAGTTATTGGCGTAGCGGTGGTTCTCGACGGCGGCGATGGTTCTCGACAGCTACGGTTCTCGATGGCTATGGATATGACGGTGATGGAATCGAGATATGGTTGCCGGTGGAGAGACGGTTGTCGGGCGATCTCGGGTGATCTCCGGCGGTCTTTGGCGACCGTCTCCGACGATGGTTTACCGGTTCAACCGGCAGCAAGTCATCTGATACACACAATAGCAGAAAAAATAAAATTTGATACATCAAAAAGCATTTTTGATAGGTGGATACACACAATAACTTTTTGAGTATAGTTTGATACATTTTAGAGAAGTATCCCCTATAATAAACTATTTAACCTTTTTTTTTAACTTTTAATTTTTATAAACACAATAATCAAATAATGAAGTATAAATTAATACATATAAAATCTTTCAATAATAATTAACTAATAAATACGTTTAAATACAGGATGATCATAGACTCACATTACAAGGATAAAATAATCTAATATTATCTTTTTTTAAAATAAAAATATATATCACTAATGAAATTATATAATTTGCGTATGTTTTTTTAGTTTAAAATATGTGGATTGTAATATAAATTTGGATTAAATAAATTATACCAAGAACACCAAAATTTTATAGTTGTTAATTTCACAACGATATGAATATATATATATATATATGAAATTTTACGTGTCGGGTATTCAAATTAGCAAGATATGATTAATCACCAATCATGATGATCGAGTCGTATACTGACATATTGAATTATGTTGAGTTATAATCGGGTCATATAGGGTATGTTGGTTGTATTGTGTCATATGCGATTTTTTTGGTTGTCATGTGTAGTATTGCCTCATATTCGATTGTGATTGGTCGTATTGAACAATAAGAAGCCATATTGGGTTGGGTTCTTTTGTAATTTTGGTTTAGATTAGATTGTATCATTAGGTTATAGCTAACAGTGAGGGATTAGATTATGTTGGGTATTGTAATGAGTCATACTACATTGTTGGGTTGTAATGGATCATATTTGACCGCATTCGGGTTCTATACATTGTAATGAGTAGAATTGGAATATATCAGGTGGTAATGTGTTATATTGGGTTATGTTGGTTTGTAATGGACCTTATTGGGTCCTATTGCTTGTAATATGTCATATTAGGTAGTAATGGATCGTCTTTTGGTCATTTTAGTTAGTAATGAGTTCTATTGGATGATAGTTAATTGTAATGGATAGTATTAGACTATATTAGGTTATATTGGATTGTATTGGTTTGTAATGAACCATATTGGGTCCTATCGGTTGTAATGGGTCATATTAGGTAGTAATTGTTCGTTTTGTCATCTTGGTTTCAAATGAGTCATATTGGATGATAGTTGGTTGTAATGGGTAGTATTGGACTATGTTAGGTGATAATAGGTCATATTGGGTTTTGTTGGTCTGAAATGGACCGTATTAGGTCCTATTGGCTGTAATGGGTCGTCTTTAGTTATCTTGGTTAGTAACGAGTTGTATTGCATCATAATTGGTTGTAATGGGTAACAATTCATATCATATTGGGTTGTAATGAGTCATATTTAGTCATCTTGGTTTGTGATGAGTTGTACTAGACGATAGTTGAGTGTAATTGGTATAGTGCATCGTATTGGATAATAATGCGTCACAGTGGGTGTATTGATTATAATAGGTCGTATTAGCCAGTAACAAGTCATCTTCTATTGTGAGTCATATTAGGTTGTATTAGATCCTGTTATAATGTATTTATCTAATATTATATTATAAAACATTTATATGAAAATCATAAAACAACTTATCGAGCATTACGTTTGATTAGTAATGCATAATCTCTTAAAATAAAGTTTACAAGTGATTATTACTACATTAGTACGATTCCTTAAAAAATGAACTCTATAAAGCTAACTAAAAACTCATTAATAAAAATATAGGATAATTGTTGAGGCTTTATAGAATATACTCTTTCATATTTACTCAAAAAAATAATTTGTCAACTGCAGGTTTTATTTTATAAAAAAGAAATTTGGATTTTCTTATTTGACAAGAAATTAAGTTTCGTAATTTATTTAATTTTAAACATATCTTCCACAAATTACTAAATTCTATCTACAGAGACGAAAAAGTCGTCTCAATAGGCTATCAATTTATTAATTTTATTTTAATTACAAAATATACATTTTTCATAATTTTTAACAAATATGTTAACAATCCTTCAAAATTTCCCACTATAAACTGTCGCTAAATTTTCATTTATAGTGACAAAATATCGTCGCTATAAACTACCAATTTATTAATTATTTAATAAATACGAAATTAGATTTTTTTTTAATTTTATTAAAAATTTATAGCAACGACATGTGGTCTGTAAAATGTAACAAATTTTTTAAAAGGAAAATCACAATTTAAAAGAAAATTATTAAATAGTAATAATTATGACATGTCGTTGCTATAAACTACCAATTTATTAATTATTTAATTAATACGAAATTAGATTTTTTTAATTGTATTAAAAATTTATAGCAACGACGTGTGATCTGTAAAATGTAACAACTTTTTTAAAAGGAAAATCACAATTTAAAAGAAATTATTAAATAGTAATAACAACGACATGTCGTTGCTATAAACTTCCAATTTATTAATTATTTAATTAATACGAAATTAGATTTTTTTTTCCAGTTTTATTAAAAATTTATAGCAACGACATGTGGTCTGTAAAATTTAACAAATTTTTTAAAAGAAAAATCACAATTTAAAAGAAAATTATTAAATAGTAATAATTATGACATGTCGTTGCTATAAACTACCAATTTATTAATTATTTAATTAATACGAAATTAGATTTTTTTTATTGTATTAAAAATTTATAGCAACGACGTGTGATCTGTAAAATGTAACAACTTTTTTAAAAGGAAAATCACAATTTAAAAGAAATTATTAAAGTGTAATAACAACGACATGTCGTTGCTATAACCCGCCACTTTTTCCCACCAAAAATTTTATCAAAATTTTCATCTATAGCAACGACTTTGTCGTCACAAAAATTCAAAAGAGTATCTGAGATTTCCACCATCTTTTAGCCGCGACAAGTCGTCGCTGTAACTATTTTTAGCAACAAACCAGAAGTCGTTGCTATAGGCGTCGTCGTTGTAAGCATCATTTCTTGTAGTGACTATGTTGATCTGCTCGAGTGATGTTCGGTCTTGAATTCTATCAGCACCATCCAAATAGTCTTTTAAACAAACGCAACATTCCACAGACTTCGGTGTTAATCTTGACCGACGGGTAGAAATTATCCTACCACTAACAGAAAAAGTAGACTCCGAAGCTACGGTACTAGCTTGGATCGTTAGTATGTCACGGGCCATAGATGCCAAAATCGAAAATTGAGGTTTATTTTCTTTCCAAAATGCTAATAAATCAAGTTCTTCAAAGTTCTCGAATGGTTGTAAAACCATAAATCTTGTACGCATGTAAATATTTAATTCGTCGAGATCTGAATCAAAGCTGCTTTTTCAACTTGATTCACTATGCAACACATTCATAAATTCGACCATTATCTCTTTTCGGCTTTGGCGATGACTACTACTAGAAGCAGAAGTAGAAGTTGGAAAAAATGATTGGGTTTGTTACGCTCCCCCATGTTGGACTTTGTATATATTAAATAATTCGGTAAACTGATAGTTAAAAAGGCGTATCATTTCGTTTGAAAAACGATCATTCCTATTTGTATCTAAACGAAGAGCTAGACATATTTGTTTTACCAAAGATTCAATGCCGGTCACATTTAAAAATGGGGTTAACGCTGCAGCAAAAAGAAAAGAAGAGGGATGATTCGAAAATATTTTAACAATTTTTTCTCATTGGAATGATCAAAGGTGCCCACGTGGCATCGTACTCGTACTTTGAAATTTTCTCCGCCAGAATATACAATTGGCCTAAAACAAGAGGCTTGTTGGATAATAAACACCGGATAACCAAGTAGTTGCATTTTTAAAATCCCCCAAAATATCGTATAATTCCTCGATCACCATCCAATCCCAAGGTATAATATCATTATCTCGGTAATGCATATTATAAGAAGCACATATATATATATATATATATTGTTTTTGTCTTATCAAATTTTCAAGCATAAAATACGTCGATTCCAACGAACAGACATATCAAAGTTCGCTCCGAAAGCTCGAAAGCCACAATCTAGGCGATTCCTTATCGTAAAAATTCTTTTACTTATCATAAAAATTCTACGTAACATAATTCTAAATTTATCTATAATATCTTCACAACCTTTTAAACCGTTTTAAATGGATAAATTTATAATGTGTACTACACAACATGTATGGAATAGTGCACCGTCCAACTTGGGGTATAAAAGCACATTTTAGTTTATCGATACATGCATTATTGTTACTAACGTTATCAAACGAAATGCTATAATTTTATTATATATATTACAACGTTCACAAGTTTTTTTAATAATGTGAAATTGACGTTCACTCGAATGTGGCACACCAAACGGTTCAAATGCGATTACACGTTTGTATACTTGCCACGTTGGATCAATCTAATATGCCGTTATACATATATAAGAATAGGGATTTCTGATTGGTGCGGTTCATACGTCACAAGTTAAAGAAACTTCGTTTAACATTAAAAAAAAATCGGTCACTTGATTTCTAGCGCTATTCCACATTTTTATTGCATCTCTTCTAAGGGTTTGACGACTTACCGATTTCTAGCTTGGTTGGAGCGTTTGTTGAATCAACTTTGTCATGTGAGGATTTTCGAAAGCTCCAAACGGCAACCCCATTTGAATGACACATTTTGTTGTCATTTCTCCTTGCAATGCGACATCGTACGTCCATATTTGACCTTGATTGTCAAGTACGGTTTGAGTTGAATCATCTCTAGACCTCAACCCAACGTGTGATTTTTCGACATGTCGGGTTCAGGTTAAGTTTCCTTGCGACGTAAGTAATTTTCCACAGGCTTTGTATTGTGCTTTTTTTGTCCTGTCGGTAAGAAGCACCAAATTATACTTACCTTAAATCGGAGCCTTTCATGAGTCATTTGGGAGAATTTCTTGAATTTGCACTCCATGAGTTGGTGATGTTGATGAGCCGTCAGCCATTTTCAGGTATTGAAAATTGAAAGAGAGAAACAAGATTAGAAGATTTGTGAAAAACGAATACCGTTACGAAAATACAAGATTGCGAGAACGTTGAACGTTTTTTGCGTTTTGTAACGATAATAACTTCCAAATAAGAATAACTAAATGAGAATAACTTCCAAATTGCAAGGGAGAAACAAGATTGCGAGAATGCAATAAATGAAAATTATGAGTGTTTTTTGCGTTTAGCAAGTTGGTGTCTAACAACTAACTCAAACTATCTATATATAGCAAAGGTATGGCATTAAAAAACAAAAAAAAACATCTCTTCTGGTGGAAAAAACGGTCATATGACTGTTTGCATGCAAAAAACGGCTAGTTTTTCAAATTTTCTAGAAAATTACGAAATTGTCGTCGGTCCGAGCCTTGACCGGTCCTTAAACTGGGTCTTCCGGTTAACCGGTCCCTCGAAAATCGTCAAATCCATAACCGGTCCATGCCGACGGGCCTTAGCCGGTCCCGGTCCCAGGCCGTAACCGGGTCGGATGTCCACCTTTGGTTTAAGATAAGCAATTCCAAAACCAAGGTGAAGTTGAGGGACCATTTTTGTACTTTTGGGATAAGAATCATCAATGGATCCTTCCTAATTCCAATGGGCGCAAGCAGAAACCAGAATTTGGAAACCTCGATTCATTCAAAAAGGAAATCATCACGATCCTCCCAATATGAAGTCTTGTTCGAGATCAAAATCTTTCAAACCCTAATCGAATCATCGTTTCTTCCCGGAATCCCCAATTTCAATCTCTTCATTGAATGGGGGAAAATCAAGATCACTCCATCCGCAATCACAAGCACTGCGGTTACTTGTGTGTCGTTCTCTCAATTCCCCCTACCAACACGCATAAACAGAGCGTCATTCCCAAAACCCTAAATGTCAACACTTCTTGTGAAATTTTTCGAGACGGATCAGATGTCGGTTTTGTGTCCTCAGACGGTTTTGTTATGTCATTGATCAATTCGAGCTCCATGAACTCTACTGGAGAAGAGACAGGGAAAGATTTGAACCCTAAGAGTGAAAGCGGTGGTGGATCGATGTCGGTTTCGAAGAAGAAGTTGAGCAAGATAGGGTTAGTGCATGGTAGTGCAAGCGTGGTTCATCAGCTTCACGCTTTGGTGAATCACAAGTGCTTGAAGGTTGTTTCGAGAGTGGTTCGCATCGTACGCAAAAAGGGAGAAGAAGGGGAGATGAGGGTTGTGGTGCTGGTTGATGTGTATTTGCCCATTGCTTTGTGGTCCGGGTGGCAGTTTCCGAGATCACGGTCCACGGCGGGAGCTCTTTTCCGCCATTTGAGGTCCGGGACTCTTTGCCTTTATGGTTGCTATTAGTTTCGTTGCTTATTAGTTATGCTTGTTGATCCAGGAATTCGAATGATGGGGGCACACCTAACGGTATAATAAAAAATCCAAAGCTGAATAACCCATAAAAACCAAATGAGTTTTGAGATACACTAGTGGTTTGGGTTGGTCAATCACAAAATATGATTATGTGATGCGGTTCGATTTTCGGTTATGTTTATTATATGGTCGCCATGAGCTGGACTCCGGCCATAACATAATTGACAAATGCAAGATGGGCTCCCAATTCATTGGGCCTTTTGATACAATCAAATAGAAAGCCCCAAGGGCACCATATTCTAGGAGCCCAAACTATGTAGCATTAGGTAAACTGGTGCATCTTAAGCCAAAAACAAGTGACCAACAATACCACACAATAATTTTTTGGTAAGATAGAGATTAATGGCAAAATCAAATAAAAGAAACAGCAACAAATCATATCTGGCAGACTGGTAGACTAAGAAGGGTGGAATTATCTTTGAAGTTTGAACTAGCTAAGAACAAAAGCAACAAATCAAGTAATATCATCAATTATGGTATAAAATGTTGGGGGCACCATTGGAATTTTAGCGTACAAAAGTCAATCAAAGTGGTTGTTGACATTTCAACGGGGCAAGCGACCGCTACCCCTCAAAGGTAGTTCCGCGCATGTGTCTCCATTGCTTTACTCTTCATTGAGCGATTCAACTAGAAGTTTCCTTTCCAAAATTCGGTTGTGTTACTCCCTTGTCTCATTCAAATTACAGCATACTTTCTTAGGATGTCCCATATTAATTATTAACAGAAGGTTTCAACTTTGGAAGCTAAATTATGCAGTTGCCCTAATCTCAATGTTACATAAATGCTTTTGATGTGGACAAGATCCAAGTAGTTCCAATCTATTTGCAGGCCTTGTTACACTTATACCAAGATTATAGATCGATCGAAGAAGTAATAAGTAAAACAAAATATTATCTCCTCAATTATTTTTTTCCTTTTACATTATTGACGTTCAAAATCATGTAACTTTAACTCTAGAAGACAGGACGAAAAACTAGAATAAAATTATAGTCTATAGAAGATAAAGACAAAAAATCGTCTAATAATATAATCAAGTGTTGAAACAAGTAAAATGTGATAAGAATTTAAGAAACAAAACATGGCTTATAACTTCCTTGTTCCTAGACCGTACTTGATGTGCCGATGAATGAAGTCAACAAACAAGAAACCAAAATGGCCAAATCCAAGAGTGAAAGGAGTCGGAGTGAGCTATTAATTGATCCAATGAAAAAAATTGCTGGTGAGGTTGCCTTCGGAGGAACAAGAAAGTGAGAAACAGAGAAACGCAAATCTAAATTTAAGGACCGAGTTGACTGTTGAGCCTTTGTTTGAGGAGCAAATAAGAATGATGATTAAATTATTAAAGAGGGGAATCGGGAATAGAATCGTTATGATAGTCAATAGAATCATAGGAATTACAGATTAGAGAGCTAGGAGTTGTAGGTATTGGATAGAGGATTCGGCTAAAAGAGTAAAAGTCTAAAACATTATAATTGCGCTAAAACAAGTATAATGATTGAGGCTAAAAGCTAATACATATATAGTTGGAGTAAAGGCTAAAACATACATAATTTGAGGGCGTTGTTCCATATCTAACATTGATATACCCTCAACCAGACAACCACAACCCTCACAAGATTTGAATTCTCATGAGGTTATATCTCTTTCTATAAGATAAAAGAGTACCTACTGTTAGGTATATTATACTCATAGAGGTTAAACCATCTTTCACCTTTAATGAAAATAACTTGGTAGCTGCAAATACTAAAAAGATAAAGTAATATTATATGAAATCCAAATAATAGTTAATAGTTTCTGCTAGCCTACCTATGTAGTCATCATCACACCTAATAACAGTGAAACCTAATTCAACTTTTGCTCCTCGGCTTCCTCAAGGCCCTTACTTCCTCACTCAGACGCGTACATGTTGGAATGTCGGAAGGGAAAGTGTTATAGGCTCTGAATTGAAGCCTCGGTAAACCGCGGTAGTAACTCCGTAGGTCGAGCTTAATTCCATCCTCCTCCTCCTCGGCTCACTTCACTACGACTAGCGTAGGCAACTCATTCACTAAAATATTTCTGAACTAATTTTTATTTCAATCTTTGGCTAGTCTCTTCATTTTCTGATGACCTTACTTACAAGTGTGTTTGTCTACAGCGTAGATGTCTAAGCCATCTCAAGTGGTCTTTTGAACCGGTGCTTAATCTTATTCTTCATTTTATGGCCACGTATCCTCATCATTCACTTCCGTGCGAAGCACATTTTGTTGACATGCTATTTTTGGTGGCTCATTCTTACTTTGTAGATGTTAACAAGTCCCATAATTCATTCTATAAAACTTATGTTTCAGCTTCTATGTGAGTTCCATAGACTGTCGAATCTACTCAACCTTTCATGCATGTTGCTCTTATTAAAGCTAATATCCTTATTGTACTGTACTTTATCTGGCTTAGTAGGTGTTTGGGATTGCTTATTTAAAACAACTTATGCTTATCTGCTTATTGCAAGCTGGTTGGAAAAGTTAAAACCTTTTAACTTCTTTAAAAACTCCTTATCTGTTGGTAGGGTCGTAAGTGGCAATTCACAGAGAAACTTCATCTTGATGCTTTTCCCATCAGTTAAAAGCCCAGTTAGTGGCACATAGTTACTAAGCCCATGGGGTTGACTATGACAAGATATTTTCTTTGGTGGCTAAGACGTCGTTTATTCACGTATTTTATAGCTTTGGTTGCTATTAATCACTGGCCACTTCATTAGGAGGATGTCAAGAACGTCTTCCTTAATGAGGACAAGGTGTACATGGAATAACCAAATTGGGTTTGTTATTGTAAAGGATATCACAAAGTAAGGTTCATTATGTGGTTTCAAACACCCCCCTAGAGCATCGTTCGGACGTTTTCTAGATGTTCTCCATAAGTTTGGCATGACTCACAGCTCCAGAATTATTGTCTGTTCTTTAGACACCATGGTAGTCGACGAATCATAATAGTTTGTAGATGACATTATTATCACCATTCACATAACACCGAATTTCAGAGTAGAAACTTCTACACAGTTAGGTAGTGTTTGGTTCGCGGAATGGAATTTGAAGGAATTGGAATTCATCAAGGAATTTGACTTTGAATGAATTGGAATGGAATTTGACCGCATATTTTCATCGTGTTTGGTTCCATGGAATTGGAATTGGAATTGTTAAAAAAATGGAATTTTTTTGTTTGGTTCATGGAATTCAACTATGGAATTGGAACTAAATATTAACAAATGACATTTTATGATTTTTTTATATTATTTTATGCAGTACTAACATATTAGATATAACAATATAATTTGATTTTTGAATTATTTAATAAATAAATAAATAACCAAGACCCAAGACCCGAGACCGAACTGAACCGTAAAAGGATTTGAAATGAGAGAGCGATAGATGGAGATGAGAAAGCCATAGATGAAGAAAACAAAAGGGAGGAGGGATGATTCCAGTGAATTCCATGGGATATGACTTGGAATGATAAATTCCGTGATTGAAGGAATTTGAAGGAATTCGAAGGATTCCTNGGAATTGTCCATTCCAATTCCTTCGAATTCCATCCAATTCCGTGAACCAAACGCCCCCTTAGTTTCAAGTTATTGTTCTTAGACGGCTTTGTTACTTCCTCGGGATAGATGTATCTAGATCTCCACAATGGGTTCTTCTATCTAAATGGAAATATGCTCTTGATGTGTTGACGGAGTAGGGTCTATTGGGGTGTAAACCAGTGGACAACATATTCTCCCGATCAAGTGCGTAGTTAGAGTACAAAGTGATGGCAGATGTGTCATGTGAAATGACGTGGTGGTAAAGAGACTTCTAAGAGAGGTTGGAGTAATTCATTGATGGGAGTTGAGACATTATTGTGATAACTAGTGAGCTATTTATATCGTCAAGAATCAAGTATTCCATGACTATGAGAGGACCAAACATATTGAGGTTGATTATCAAAGACCATGTGTTGGGCCATCAATTGAATGAGACACATCAGGAACGAGTACTAGCTTGCAAACATCCTCATGAATCCATTTAGATAAACACAAAATAGATTTTATTTCTAACAAGTTGGGCATTATTAACATCTTTGCTCTAACTTTCTTAGCATGCTTTCCGTAAGTAGGATGTTTGGTTGTATATATATAATAGTTGTTTAATGTGAAATGCATCACCTTATTTGAGTGATTACAGATAGTGTTGACAATAATCATAAGTTGTGAAGAATCAAAATATTCATGTAAAGGTCAGGATTAGAGGGTAGATGTTACAAGACATTAACGAGTGATCGTCTCTGAATGCTGACATGTAAAAAGTAATGAGAAAGGTCTGCAAGGGGTTCATTATGGTGGCTGTATCAGTTTTGGTCTTGTACTCTAGCTTTGTTGCAGTGAAATATTTTGAGGCTCAATAGGCACATCATCAGTCAAAATGGGAATAATATCTCTTACAAATAAATATGAATGTACGTGGTGATGTTATTGTGTTGTGAGTAACAATATCTTGTGGTAGTTGTGCCTTCACAACTCTTTCAATAGTTTGTTTGTTTAAATAGGCGGCTTTTAATTTTCTTTTTCAAATTGTTAGTAGGTACATTTCTAAACCTAAACCAACTAGGAAAGTGTTTAAATTGTTTATAGGCTAAAAGGGAAATAAAATCTTAAACCTAAAGCAACTAGGAAAATATTTAAAGGAATAAAGGATAATTAGGAAAGGATAAATAATTAAAAAGAAAATTAATTATAAACCTAAATTAATCAAATAAACTAATCAAAGCAATCCACACATGGCTTGTCAGGTCTTGACTCTTGAGCATGCAACCCAGGTCCTGGGAGAGGTCGCATGCGCGTCTATCTTCTGGTTTTCGATGCAGGATTTCGGGCTTCTCTCGAGCTTGTTTCCCTTTCTCCCATTGATCCTTGACAAGACCCGTCAACTCTTGGGTCCGTGCTTAAGCTATTCAAGTTCCTTGTTGCTGAAAGGGCCTATTTTGTTTTTTCTTTTGCTTTACTGGAAAAGGAAATTAAAGAATGGTTGCATCTTAGTTGATTTCTCATCATGGTTGATGTAAAATCCTCATCCTGTGCAACATCAGATTTTCTGAACACATTTACATCCAGCTTCAATTAATTGCATATGTTGCAAGGAAATGAATGCAAATATGCTATTGCGTGATACATCAATATGGGGATTTGGAAATTCTGAAAGTAAATGTTCTGGTGCTTATGTGTTTGTGTGTGTGTGTGTGTATATATATATATAAGAGTCTAAAACAAACCAACTAACAAAGAAATTATGTTATATCTTACATAATATGTGGTTGCAACTTAGTGGAGTATACTTTAGCTTAAAAACTATCAAAGGAAAATCACTCGGGTTGTTGCCTTGTCTCATTTTTTCTGTTGCTGCCATAAAACTTGAGTTTTACTTAGATATTTTAGCTTTCATGTTTCCCAAAATAAAAAAAATTACGAAAATTTACCCTGTTGCATTAATAATCCTGTATTGCGTTGTTTTCATGGTCAATAATTCGGGGATACAGTCCACACTGCAGCATTGCACAGCGATACAGCTGATGCTGGGCTTCAAAATGGGTTAGAAGCATCCCTGCTTCCTAATTGCATGCACATTTTTGATAAGCATCAATATTCTTTTTCATGAATGGTAACATAGGGCTTGTCGTTTCCTGTACAGTTGTGACTGGCAGGCCAGGGGCTCAATGATGGATTGTGACCAACCTGATCTTGAGATTGATGATCGCATTTGGAATATTTCAGATTGCCATGTTCTTGGATGCAACCAGCATTGTAATGCACCTGATACTTCTCGGAAGAAACTGTTTGAACTCCACGAGATCTTTAGGAGTCTGCCTAGTGTTTCAATGCAGGGAGATTCTGTCCATTCCAAAGTAAATCCCGCAGATGATGCTTGTACCTCTGGTTTTTGGCTGTTGCCAGATGATGTTTTGGTCAATATTTTAACTGCACTTGATCCTCTTGAACTTCTTAGGGTTTCTTCAACTTGTCGGCATCTAAGATCATTGGCAGCAACGATAATGCCATCTATGAAGCTTAAGCTTTTTCCTCATCAGCAGTCGGCAGTTGAGTGGATGTTAAAGCGGGAGAGGGATCCTGAAGTTTTTCCAAATCCTTTGTACTTGAAATTTGCAACTGAAGATGGGTTTGCGTTCAATATAAATACTGTTTCTGGAGAGGTTGTAACAGGTACGGTTCCACTGATTAAAGATTTCCGTGGAGGTATGTTCTGTGATGAACCTGGATTAGGTAAGACTATAACGGCTTTGTCCTTGATTCTGAAGACACTAGGAACTCTTGCAGACCCACCTGAAGGGGTTGAAATAATCTGGTGTAAACAAAACGGTGACCAGAAATGTGGCTATTATGAGCTTGGTGGTGATAGCATTAACTGTGGTAGTGTATTGGCCAGTAAAAAGATTGCTGGACGTACTAGTCGAAGAGGTTTAACATTTCTGGACAATGTCACTCCAGGATGTCAAAGGGAGAACTCAAAATGGAATTCTTCCGAGACAGCCGAGACACCAATGTTTATAAAGTCCACAGCAGCAGAATCTACTGTCCAGTGCACCCGAAGCTGGACTAAAGTTAAGAGAAATCTTCTGAATGCATATGAAGGGGCGTCTTACCCTTCTAGTGAGCGTAAGGTTGGGGAGACCTCAAAAAAGAGAAAACTGGCTGGAGATGGTCTACCATATGTACTATCACGAAACATGAAGAAGAGAACTAAGAAGGCCACTGCAGACTATTTTGAACTAAATGAAACGTGGGTCCAATGTGATGCTTGTCGCAAGTGGCGGAAGCTTGTGGATTCACATGTTACAGATTCTTCGACTGCGTGGTTTTGTAGTATGAACAGTGATCCATTTCATCAGAGTTGCAGTGTCCCTGAAGAGTCGTGGGACAATTGTCAGTCAGTAACATACATGCCTGGATTCTATACCAAAGGAACTAGAGAAGGCAAAGAGGAAAATGTTTCATTTTTTGCTAGTGTTCTTAAGGAGCATTATGCATTGATCAATTTCGAAACTAAAAAGGCCTTAATTTGGTTGGCCAAACTAACGGAAGATAAGCTTTCGAGAATGGAGACAACTGGATTAGTCCACCCACTCACAGGAACTAGAGTGCTAGCTACAGGAGAAGTCCGTGGCTTTCACAAAATCTTTCAAGCCTTTGGTTTAGTCAAGAGGATAGAGCAGGGAACGATGAGGTGGCATTACCCTAGAAATTTAGTCAATTTGGCTTTTGATTTGGCTGCCCTCAGGATTGCTCTCTGTGAGCCACTTGATTCTGTGAGGTTCTATTTGTCCAGGGCAACTTTAATTGTAGTTCCTGCAAATCTAGTTGACCACTGGAAAAATCAAATACAAAAGCATGTCAAATCTGGTCAATTGCGTGTGTATGTGTGGGCTGATCATAAAAAGCCTTCTGTACATAATGTTGCCTGGGACTATGATGTTGTCATCACTACTTTCAGTCGTTTAAGTGCCGAATGGAGCCCCAAAAAGAGAAGTGTCTTGATGCAAGTTCACTGGCTGCGAGTCATGTTTGATGAAGGGCACACTCTTGGCTCAAGCTTGAATTTGACAAACAAGTTACAATTGTCTGTTTCACTGACTGCTTCTAATCGTTGGTTGCTAACTGGTACACCTACTCCCAATACGCCAAACAGTCAACTTTCAAATCTCCAGCCCATGCTTAAGTTCCTTCGTGAAGAAGCATATGGACAGGATCAAACTTCATGGGAAGCTGGCATACTTAGGCCATTTGAGGCAAAGATGGAAGAGGGTCGGGCACGCCTCTTACAGTTACTCCGTAGATGCATGATTAGTGCTAGGAAAAAAGATTTACGAATGATTCCTCCATGCATTAAAAAGGTGACGTTTTTGAATTTCAATGAAGAGCATGCAAGGAGTTACAATGAATTAGTAGTTACGGTACGTCGTAATATACTAATGGCTGATTGGAATGATCCTTCTCATGTCGAGAGTTTGTTGAATCCGAAGCAATGGAAGTTCCGTAGTACCACCATCAGAAATGTGAGATTATCTTGCTGTGTGGCTGGACATATAAAAGTAACAGATGCTGGACAAGATATTCAGGAAACGATGGATATCTTGGTGGAAAATGGTCTTGATCCCCTTTCGGAGGAGTACGCGTTTATAAGATATAACATTCTATATGGTGGAAACTGTATGAGGTAAGATTCAATTTTTTAAGCTATGATTGCCACTTTGACCGAGCTTCAACCTGATTATATCTATCCTCCTTTACAGATGCGAAGAGTGGTGTCGTCTGCCCATCGTAACACCATGTAGGCATCTTTTATGCCTGGCTTGTGTTGCTTTAAACAGTGAAAAATGTACATTCCCTGGCTGTGACAACTCATATGAGATGCAAAGTCCTGAAACATTAGCCCGTCCAGAAAATCCTAATCCAAAGTGGCCTGTTCCAAAAGATCTCATTGAGTTACAGCCCTCATATAAACAGGCAAGCTTCTATTATCTACTAGTGTTATTTTTCTTTACCAGCTGTTCTAAATTATGTCACTGTCATTGTATCTGTAGGATGACTGGAATCCTGATTGGCAATCAACATCTAGCAGTAAAGTTTCATATCTTGTGAAGAGGTTAAAAGATTTGCTGGAAGCTAGCAAAATAACTGACAGCTGCATCAATGAGGGCCATGATGGAAAAGAGATCGATGAGTTTCTTTCACCATTTGGGAGAAGCAAGGCTTCTGCTAGATCTATCAATGGGTCTCCAGAGAAAGTGCTGATATTTTCTCAGTTTCTTGAGCATATACATGTCATTGAACAGCAGGTAGTATAAGCATCTGTAGAGCACAAATAGTTTGATGTGAAATTCCTGTAAACAATCTGATGTTTATGAATTCCTTCTCCAGTTGACGGTTGCTGGCGTGAAGTTCGTGGGAATGTACAGTCCAATGCATTCTGTCAACAAGGTAAGTATCTTGTAGTTTATTTCTATGGAATTTGAGTGTTAAGCTCTGAATGGGTTTATTGTAAATAGATCACAATTGGAGTTATATAAAAAAAAGGCCAAAGTTTAAGTCGCTTTCACTTGATGTAGGTGAAATCGCTGGCTACTTTCCAGTATGAGGAGGACTGTATGGCTCTTCTGATGGACGGAAGTGCAGCACTAGGTCTTGATCTGAGTTTTGTGACACACGTCTTTCTAATGGAGCCCATTTGGGATAAAAGGTAATATTTAAAACTGTTTCTCATAGGATATAATTTTAATTTTGTTCTATGTGCTATATATAAAATTCCCCAGAAGGGTTCTACGTTTGCCTTGGTACCTATGATCAGAGAGGTTTTTGTTAGGAACTTTACAGGATGTGAAAAGGGCCTTTATTTTAGTTAAAAAAGAGTTTTGAATGTATTGCATAACAAAGTGTTTATTCATACCTTGAGTGGACATGGGAATTTATGTTGTATTGTATTGCATAACAAAGTGTTTATTCATACCTTGAGTGGACATGGGAATTTATGTTGTATCCTTCCCATATTAGTATGAACATATGCATGTAGGTATTTATGTATGCATAGTAAAGGTTCTAAATGGCGTGAGGTGTGACGTGGGCTGTGGTGGCAAGGTCAAACCTCAAGCCTTAGGAGCCATGGCGAGGCCACAACGGTTTTCAGGGCGTGACTTATGGCGACAAATCTGTATATGTATATGTAATTATGTATATTTACACATGTTTTCTACCAAGTCAATAAGATTAAGTAATTTAAATTAGGTTATATACAAAAAACTAAAAGTAAGACATTAAAATGGTAAAAGGAAATCAAATATCACGTTACAAAAACTGCGGATTGGGTCATGGCATGTCACAGGCTTAACGTGGCATCAGACACGTGCCTTGAGTCTTGGCGTGCCACACCGGATGTTGCCGTGATCCTTTTAGAACAATGATGCATACGTATACATGCCTGCCTGTGTTTATAGTTACACTGGTCTATGAATGATTTTATACTATTTGCATATCTGCTAATGGTTTACCTTTTGATCTCAAGTTCCTCTGTCTACTTTTCTACTTTCCAGTTGTTTTTGACAAACTTCATCAAACAGTTGGTGCTCCATCAAAATCTTTTGCAAACCTTTTATCTACAAGCCGGGTTTTCATGGAAATAGCCGCTTCATACCCTACTTATGAGTGTGACATTAAGGGTGTGTTTGGTTTGGTTTTGAATATGTGAATTAGACAATTAAAAATGCAAATTAACAAACCAATTTAGATGGTTATCCTTGTACATTTATGAAAATGTATATGCTCTTGTAGTGATTCTAAAAGGAGTGAAGCTCCTTGTCAAATATTGTGTGATACCCTTATGGATGCTGTTTGGCCGATCTCTCTTTCCTACCATTTTCCCTACGTTGCTGTGTGTTGCATGCACCCTGTTACTTTTTCTTTCATCCTCACTATCATATTTGCTGCATGAGCCATCATGGCCGTCGCCTGTCTGTAACTTGGGTGTTGCAGAAAAAGGAGTTTGGCTTAAAAGACTTGTTATTGTTGTTAACATTGCTGTTGATTTGTCTCTGATAGAGATACCATTTGACTGATTATTACTCATTGGAATTTGTCAGCATGGAGGAACAGGTGATTAGTCGTGCTCACAGGATGGGTGCTACACGCCCTATCCATGTAGAAACTTTGGCTATGCATGGTACAATTGAAGAGCAGATGTTGAAATTCTTGCAGGTACTGTTCTTAATTTGTTCAGGCTGCAATACTTTTGACTTTATCCTCCACCAAATCTTCTGATATGTTCTCAATGATGCTAAGCACTCCTGATCGCAGCAATCATGTCTTTGATTGCATAAGAAATGATTTCTGGTTTTGTTAATATAGGCATATAGCAATAACTTGAAAGCTTAAATTTTCTTTTTTGTATTGTTCTGAATTAGGATAGTCTTCCTATACCTTTAATCTTTGCAAACATATATACAAATTTATACAAATAGACGGGCCTTGATGAGTAACATAAGTTAAAATATCTTTTTAACATTGGGTTCTGCTGTCCAGTACAACTAATTTCTTATACTCCATCTGTCCAAAATAGATGTTTGCAATGGAAAATACAGTTCTGATTTCTGAAAATATGTAATTGTTACACTTTAACTAAATGACAATTGTGACAAATGAATTTCTCCATCTCATAATTTAAGGATAGAATTGGCAAACATACACCTACTTTGACAGTGGAGAGCTCTTTCCGGGGTAAACTAAAATAGAAATGTGGAAACTTATTTGTACAAAAGGGGTATTCAAGTTGTACTTGCTATATTTATATTTTGTGAGAAAATAGCAATTGGGCCAACCCAACCACAACCCCAAGCCAATGCTTTGAGTCGGAGTGCCTTTTCCTTAACACTACTTTGAGGATTGATTCAAGGTAGAAGACTTGGCTCTATTTATTTATGCTTTAGTCTATTATTTGCATTGTTGAGTCTCTATGTTAGTTGATTAAGTTTGTGGTAGTGGTCATATATGTTCTGGGATGTAATCTAAGTAGGCAAAAGGCTTTGTAACTAATGAAGAAGAAAAGCCAAAAGGTGCTTGGAGTTATGGCAAAGAGTAGTATAAATAGGGACCAGTAATGAGTTTGAGTTATATCAGAAACGAATCTATTTGTTTGACATTCTCTTTGTTCACCTCCCAACAAATTGGTCTCATAGCATACTTTGAGTAAGTGAGTGAGTGAGTTGAGTGTAAACACATAGAAAAACAATAAGCAAGAAGGGGCTTGAAATGGGTGCGACATAAGCACCCATATCCGTCTTAAATGGAGAAGGCTACAAATTTTGGAGCATTTGTATAATGACACTACTCAAATATCAAGACTAGGACATGGCGGGACATGGATGTGCAAATTTAGATGATGAAGGCAGGTTGCGGGAGAACAAGGACAAGGATGCCAAGGCCTTAGTAATATTCAACAAGCAGTCCATGACAACATCCCACGATCACAAGGACATCAAAATCATGCATGGCCTATTGTGCAGGAGTTTCAAGGAGATTCGAAAGCCCTCATGGTGAGATCACGATCACTCTGATGGGACTTCAAGACCTTGATAATGAAGAATGGAGAATAGATCGTTGAAGTTTGTGCAAGGACAATAGTTAGTAAAATGCGGTCCTACAACGATTACCGATCAAACCATTGTCGAAAAGGTACTTAGAAGCATGATTACAACATTTGATCATGTATAGCTTGCATACAAGAATCATAGAATTTCGATTTTGTCTTTTGATGAATTAATGGGGTCTCTTTAAGATCATCAGTCGAGCCTTAATAGAACACTAGGAAAGAACAAAGAAAAGACATTTCTAGTGAATGATTCAACCCCCAAATTTTGAATTACCGGAGGGTTCGGCGATCCTAGGTCGTGGAAGAGAGGATTTCATAGATGTGGTTGTGGCTTTGGAAGAGAACGACTTCATTGACACAAAGGCAATATAATGGGCCAATAAGTAACATGAATAGGATATGGGCATATTTGCGAATTGTCGATATAAATATCATAAAGCCATTTTGCATTTTTGCTTAAGAAAATGAAGCTTTGAATGTGACGGATGTAGTAAGCTTTTGATAGCTCATTTACAAACTAACTATAACGTGGGTGATGTGTGGTTTGTCGATAGCGTTTGCTTGAATCACATGATAGCCACAAAATCCATATTAGAACTTTAAGAGGGAGAAAGAACTATAATTCGAAGCAAAAGGTGTATTGGAACTATGTTCAAAAGGTCAAGGGATAGTCTAGGTCAAGATGACCCAAAGCAAAATGTTCTTGTCGAAGTTCTCTTATGTGGGAAGTTTTGTTCTTGCCATTGGAGGAGAAGATGAATAAGAACTATGGCACTTTAAATCGAGGGTTTGTGATTGCTAGATAATACAAATATGGTTCTTTCGGCTACCAAAAATTATTTCTGTTAATCTATGTGAAGGTTGTGTTTATGAAAAACAAACTTGAAAGTCTCTTCCTATTGGTCCAAGCCTCTTGGTGTCTTGAGTTGGTTCATGTTGATTTACTTGGGCCTGAGCAAACTAAGTCTCTTGATGGGGGTCGTTATTTCTTGCCTTTTACCGAAGATTATAGTCACATGAGTTTGTTTTACTTTCTATAAGAACAAGTTAAGAGACTATTGAGAAGTCCTGGAACTTCAAGGAAAAGGTTGAAAAGCACAATAGAAGTTTAATCAAAGTTGTTAGTAGTGATAGAGGTAGAGAACTTCTCTCAAAGGAGTTCAAGGTTTTCTAGAAGAAACGACATTCATAGAGAGTTGACAACTCCTTACGCTCCAAAACAAAATGGTGTTGATGTTGAATCCAAACCATTGTAGAGATGGCAAGAAGTATGCTACAAGCAAACAATTTTGGGTTGGCAGTTGCCACATTCGTATATCCATTGAATATCTATCCGACAAGGGCTCTTATGAATAAAACTCGATTTGTTGGTTGATATGCCAAGAACCCTTTCTAAAGATCATCTAAGAGCTTTTGTTTGTATATGTTGTGCTTTGGTACACTCTCAAACTCATCAAGGACTTGATGTAAAATCTAAAAAATGATTTTTTCTCAGTTTACTGTATTAAATCCACAACCTATATATATATATATATATATATATAGGGGTGGGTTCAAATGTGAACCACTTTTTGGTT
>LUCG01038557.1:0-13240 GCA_001633085.1 Carthamus tinctorius | reverse complement strand
TGAACCCACCCCTATATATATATATATATATGTATAAAAAGTAATAAAACAAAAGAAAAATGAAGAAAAACCATTCATACAAAAAATATAGGGCCTATAAAAAATGTTATCGTGATTACATCTCTTGAATTTCTACTCACTACTTTCTTTAATTTTAATGGAACTCGTATTCAACTCTTCATGTACAAGAATGAGAGTAAGTGTCTACCTACTTAAGGTTTTAGTTTTTAAGATTCCTTTTACGTTTATTTAAGTTTTAAGTCTCGTATACATTTATCAATATTCCTCAAGTTATGTATTAAAAATAACCCCACATCATAACGTGTTATAATCGATTAGAATGCAAACAGAGACGGATGTAGAGTATAAAAGGTGGGAGGAAAGGATCCCGATCAAAAAGGGAAAAAAATAACAATTTCTTAGGATAAAAACATTTTTTTTTCAAAATTTTTACCATAGCTCCCTCCACCGATTTTTGGTACGGAACCCCGTCCGCCAAAAAAGTACCTTAAAATCAACCAAAAAACAATAAAATAAAATAATGTCACGAAGCCAAGGAAAAACCAAAAAAGTCCCTTAAAATCGCCAAAAAAAATTAGAAATCCTTTCAAATAAACCAATAAAACCTTAAAAATCCCTCGAAACAGTGGAAGTAAGTTAAAAATATTATGAACGCCTTTGCGGGCTTTTAAACTACGTTAAAATTCCCCTACCAAGAAAAAAGGCTAGACCGACCATTGAATGCAAGCCAAACCTTAGAGTTGAGCCATAGAGATTAGCATGGTGACGAACCAAACCTTGACACCGTAACACGTCATAACAAGTTAATTTAAAATCGTGCTTATAATCGTATCCTAAAATGTAAAGGTGAATATCATACCATATCTATATTTTAGCAGATAAATTTACTACTAGTACCAACCAATTTTACGTTTATACCAACTTATGAGAGTTGGTAACTTACCGTCCCAATTTTACATTTATACCTACTGTAGAAACGATCACGTAAAAACACGAAAAAGCCAACGGCAAGTTAAGAGGTAGGGACTTAGAGTTAGGAGTTGAAAATCAAAACCCCGCAAAAACCAAAGGTGCTGCAAATAGTTAAAAATACTGAAATACATAATCCTCGGTCTCGTTTTCTTGTTCCATGTACCAACCAAACTTTTTGTACCAATTTAACTAATATAGTTGATATTGACATTGATTGGTATGATTTTGACCCATCTATTGACGTCATTTGGTGTACAATACAACATTTTTAAGAACGACACGGATAATAACTAGAATTTCACAGTCAATATCAGCACAAAGGTAAAGTTTACATATTTAAGAAAGATATGAGAATGTTGTGTTAAACATACAATCATTAACCAAAGGAGTGTTAGCCTAGTGGTAAGGATTGGGCACTACATAGTGGTGAACCCGAGTTCGAGCCCTGGGGGATACATTCTGGAGGTACGGGGGCTTCGACCCCGGGCTGCATGCTTTAGCAGTCGGGCTTTGACCCAAAATTGCCGAGGATTAGTCTGGGCCCAATGTGGTATGGGATACCTCTTCCAAAAAAAACATACAATCATTAACATGCACATACCAAAGCCATATAGATTCACTCATGGGCCATTTACCAAAAGTTTACCTGATAAGCGCTTATGCCAAACCCATGGCGGGTTGTGCCTAGACTTTCAAACCATCTAAAAACTCAAATGATTTCTTTTTAATGTCATCAAACAATTTTGATAGCTAGGAAAGTCTATTAATACTTGGATTCCTATAATAAAAGAAGAATGGAATTCTACACATCTTTCCTGCAGAAAGTATTTCAATTAAAGAAAACCATATCCAAGAACCTAATTCATCTTTGCACGGAAACGGATATGGCAACAGGAAACGGATACGTAACGGATACGGAAAACGGCAAATCTCAAAAATTCGAGATAAAGATACGGCAAAGATACGAGAATGTTGATTTCTTCAAGAGAATGTTGAGAAGCAGAAGCCATAATCGATTAGGACTGATATGAATTATGATCAATTGATCACTGATGAATGATGAATGATGATGATCGACTGATATGAATGAAGAATGATCGACTAATTTGACTGATATCTCATATGAATGATCGACAATTCGATTGATAATGATCGACTGATAATGATCGAATGGAATTAATAGGGATTAGAAATAGAATACGATCAGTTTAGCCCAAGCCCATTAGCCTTCTTCAGTTTTTTGGAGTTAAAAAGCCCGAAACTTGACCGAAACTTTGCCGAAACTTCACCAGAAACGTTTCTGGTGAAGAGGAAACGTTTCTTGGCGTTTCTATGAAGTATCGGTTTCCTGCAACTATCGGAAACGGGAATGACCTAACCTTAGGCGTTTCTGTGCATCATAGCCCTTATTCTTATATGCAATATGTTCCAACTTCCAACCAGAAGCTGCTGATCAAGAAATCAACAACAAGAAGCCAGCATATAGGATGGAGGTTTCTTGATCCCAAGAAGGGATATTGTAGTGGGTCACTAATGAGTCTAATGTTCTTAAAGTTCTAAGTAGCTAAAGAAAGACAACATATAGGTGTAAAATTATCATACATTTCATAAATTATACCATGTGCATAGCTTTCTTCAACATTCCATCCCATGGCCTTAGTTGGTCTTGTGAGGTTTATACAACCTCAAGATTTATGCAAACAAATCTCAATGCAAGTATACATCTAATATATTGTGTCTCTTAAGTCTTAACAAGCAATAACTAGTAAAAGTATCGAATATCGATTCACAAAAGGACTTGGAAAAGTTCTTTAAAAGTCCAATCTTTAAAAGCCATGTTCAGATGGTGAAAACGTGGAAATGTTTTGTGTGAGTTATGAACTAAATAAATTAGTATTAAGAAGAAGCAAAGGATGCAAGGGTTGTTAAGATAAAAAGAAATGATCCAGCAAAAATATGTTATAGCACCACTAGAGTGTTCTACAGGACCACAAAATGGAAACTTCAACAATTTTAGTTCATACAAGCCATTGCTATCGATACAACATCATCTATGTTAAACATCATGAATCCTAGCACGACACAGTATTATAAAGCACTTGTCAGGTGCTATGGCTCTATATAGCCTTCTCATATCAAAACAGGTCTCCATGCTTGTAGCTTTCAAAGCCAACATATTTTCCAACATACACTTATTTGTCAATTAATCATATGTGATATTCAACGAAACACTATCAACTTAAATGAATAGCTAGAGGAAAATTCTATAATGGAAACACCCTCTAGTTTCACATTGTTTCGTCTTAACTTTCCCTAACATCCCAAGCTTAGGTGATTAGCCCATCACTTTCACTGCTTGGAATTTTCTTACAAAATATGTAAGGACGTAAAAAAAGAGTACTGGAATGGAAAGTATGGAATGTGAAGTGTAGAAATTAAATGACAAGGAATGTAAACTTGCAAGTAAGGTAACAAAGTTGTAGGAATTCTAGAAGACCGGAAACATAAATTACTTGGAAGCGTAAAGACTAAAAGTAAATAACTTATTGGAATGTAAAGAACAACAAAATAGCACTGGAAATGTAAAAATCAAAGCATGTAAGGAGTTGAAGGAAGGGGAGTTGTAGGAACATTACAGGAGTCACCACATTAAACAGAGAACGTTTATAAAAACTCAAAGTACATCCTATAGTCCATAAAAAAGAAGTGTATAATAAAAGACTTAGATATTAGATTTGGGAAATAAAATTAAGAGTAAACTACACTTTTGGCCCTTGTTATTAATATGCTTACCGAGTATGGTTTATTGAGATGTAAACTAGGACAGTCCGATGTAATGCCTGATCCTTGTTATAGGAAAGCTTTCGGTTCATGGAAGTCTTTGTGAAGGATCTAGAGAGATACAAGAGACTAGATGGAAAATTAAACTAATTGACAGTTACCCGACCAAATATTTCATTCCCTGTTAGTGTCTTGATCCAGTTCATGTCCACTCCTTATACTGGTCATTGGGATGCAACACTTAGCCTTTTGGGGTATCTCAAGGCCACACAGGCTTAGGGATACTTTATTCAGATCAAAGCCATTGTCGAGTGGGTGCTTTCACTAAAGAAGGAGATGGTAGAATATCAGGTTTCTTTGATGCAGATTGGGTTGGATGTCCATTTCTAGGGGACCAATAACGGGGTATTGTGTATTCATCAGAGGAAATCTAGTTTCTTGGAAAAGCAAGAAACAATATATTGTCTCCCGATCAAGTATTGAGACAAAATACAAAGCCATGACAGTTGTGTCATGTGAAATGGGTCAATGTCGTGGGTAAGGAGACTCCTAAGAGAGAGAGAGAGAGAGCTTGGAGTAATTACGGATGGTTTGGTGACATTGTATTGTGATATCCCGTCAGCCATTCACATACCAAAAAATCATGTATTCCATGAGAGGACCAAGCACATTGACACTGTTTGTCTTAGAGACCATGTTATGGGAACACGGACAGACCCTCGATCAATCCAACAGGTACACATCAAGAACGAACACTAGCTTGCAAACATTCTCACGAAGCCATTACAGAATACTCAAATAGATTTTATTTGTAACAAGTTGGACATGATTAACATCTTTGCTTCAACTTGAGCAGTGTTAAATATAGCAAAACTTGGTTTAGATTTCATTGTAGTAATGATAGTATTTCCTTATTTGGGGTTCTTAATCTTATATATGTTATGTAATATCTTTTAGAGAGGAATACAAAAACAATTATCAGGTTTGAGAATTAGCAAGTATATCATAGATTATATTTACAATAATTTATGATACATGATAAATTTCATTTTTATGTTTCAAATTTATTTACAAAGTTAAATCCTTTATAATAATTTAAAACACAATAACATATGGACAATAAAACACACCACTGACATATATATTACAACACGAGGGAAAATTATAGTAAGAAAAGAATCATAGGTTGGATTTGTAAACAACTAATAAATGCAAGGGTATTATTGAAAATCAACTTAAGATAAGTAATATATTTGGAATATTCTATTTGGTGTTAAATATGGTGTAATGGGACGGAGATGAATTAAGATTTACACTAAATTTTACACCATTTGAGTGCAAGAAATGGTGCAACCAATTCGAGATGGCTTTAAACCAAAATACAAATATTGCAATTGATTTACCATTTTACTCATTTAGTGAAGTTAACTTGGTTTTAATGCTCTAACCAAATTTCAATTGGGCTAGATTTCTCACAAAGTTTAACTTTTAGCCTAAAAGTGAGTTAGGTGGACAAAAATACTCAATCAATTACAAGTTAGAAATATTCTACTTAGATAACCAAAAATAGTAAGGAAAACGTTCACATTTAAAGGGAAATTGAAATCATCAATTTGGCAACATTAAGTTAGTATGAGTTAAAGTTCAACTCGATTTCCAGTTAAGGTCATCGACAGTGTGATTTCAATTGAAGCTTTCTAAACCCATATATGCAAATAATTTTCACCACAAGACAAAATCAAGGGGATGACATTCATAATTTAATGAGTATCCTATGGATTTGCGATCATCGGTCGCAAACACGTGTTGGGTTTTGTGGAGTAGCTTTTTCTCACTGAAGAGTAGAAAAGGGTATTTACATTTCGACCAACCCCTTTTCTTCACCCCTGCTATTTTCCTCATGTTAGCCGCTTGTCTCTCCGCTCTCTGCTCACACGCCTCCACCGACTCCTCCATTCTCTCACTTCATCTCAAAGAAACGCTCTTCAATTCGATTTCTAAAATCTCAAAGGTATGTAATATGATCTTTATCAAGAAGATTGAAATCTTAATCCCACATCGTGTTTGCCCAAATTCAAGTCCTAGATAAATAACTTGTTCTACAAATTTAAGTTTGCCCTAATTCAATCGTACATAATTAGTTGCTTGCGCTACTATTGCAATCAGATCACACACACAAGACTAGATCGACCACAACAATTTATCTGAGATATTTCAAATTGTTATATGGGTTTTGTGAGGTAAAACCACCGACTCGTAAACTTAATATGTCAGATTGTAACACCTCATTTCTTAAAACATAACCTTAACGGAAACTTTAACAAAAATGAGCGGAAGCAATTTCAAACAATATTCCCATAAATCAAAAGTACAATTTGTCATTTTCAAAAAAAAAGATGTCATAGTTGTTATAAGGTGAAAATCATCCATTTGCTAAAAACATAACATAAACATTCCCAAATTCTAGTCAACGGCTTCTAGCCAAAACCAAGTATCATGTCCAATTTCCAAAATAAACTCCCTAGACTGAGTTGCTTGACTCCCGGTGCTTCACACTTGACATTCTGAGTCCTATTCGCTAAATATACATCATACTAAATTACTAAAAGAATGTATACACTTTTTTTAGTCACGATTTATAGATGTATATGTACTAACAAAAAATATTTTGTCTCGAGCTAGATGGTTTATCACATTCATTAATTAATGACCACGCTCGTGTCACTTTGATATTTCTCATGAAAAACAAAACTGAAGTGAGGAATATATTTCATATATTCCACAAAATGATTTAAACCTAGTTCCGCACAAAGATCGAAGTCTTGAAAACAGATAATGAAACGGAATTTTTTGAGTCAAACCAAGGATCCTACCTCAAGGATACCGGGATCATTCACCTAAGCTCGTTTGTCGCACTACACAACAAAATGGAGTTGCTTGGAGGAAAAACAGACATATCCTAGAAGTTTTCTGCTCACTAATCTTTACTACCAATGTCCTACCTATATTCTAGGAAGATGACTTATTATCATCGCATATCTGATAAGCTGCAAGCCATCAGAGTATTAAACTACCAAACACCTCCCAGACAATAAGGTGAGTACCAATTTAACTTCGCTCCTATGTGGGACAAGGTTTCCATAGTAACCAAGATCCAACGGGTATGAGTCCTACTCACTTTGCAGCCTACAAGTGGTAACATAGAAAGAATTTGTGGTGCTCAAAAAGATATTTTGCATGATAGCCTCATGAATGAGTTTAATGATCTAGAGATGTACCTATTGCTCTAAGGAGAGGAAAAAGGTTATGCACAACTCATCCCATATTCTCATGGTGCCCCTTGTAGCATCGTTAGACTCTATAATAACCCCAAATGATATACAAGAGGCTCTTACTCATCCCCGCCTAGAAGTTCGCTATCATTTAGGAGTTGGATGAACTTGAAAAGAAAGCACAATGGGGTGCAAGTGGGTGTTCACAATGATGTATAATACAAATGGAACCATAAATCGGCTCAAGGCAAGGTCGGTGGCCAAACGGTTTACAATGGACTACACAGAAACATTTGCACCCATAGCCAAACTTTATTCAATTCAGGTTTTACTCTCACGTGTAGCTACCTTAGATTGGTCATTGCATCAACTTGACATAAAAAATGTGTTCCTTAACAGGGAACTTGAAAAAGAGGTGTACATTGATGTGCCGTAAGGAATCAACTCAAAAGAGTCGTTTGGCTAGTACACTGGCATTTTCTAGTTCTGTTGTCATGCTTAAGAACATCAATGAATTTTGAATTACATTTCTCTCATTACTTAAATTATGGGTCATATCTATTGTATTTATTTTCTGGATCACAAAATCCTCCCCTCTAGAAAAATAATGCCCACCCATGTATGGGTCAAAAGTTTTTTGTCTCACGATAGTAGTCGCAATCAAAGCCCTACCAAAGTATCAAAGGTGTGCTCAGATTCTAAAACGAGGTAATTGCCCCTCTATAACAAGGATGATTACAAAGTTATTGTGTAGGTAGAGGTGATTTAGATCATTAGGCAACGGAGTCTTATACTTTCATTCCTAGCCGTTAGCACTAGTCATCAATTAACCACCTTATCTTATTCTTTGACTTGCATCTTTTTTATTGCTAATATCCAATAAGTACGCCTACTAACTTATTCTTGACATGGCTAAAGTTGCATCGTTTTCAGTTTCAGTCCAGCTTGATTTGAGATGTCACCAAAGGGCCTTTGGCCTAGTGGTACGTAAAGCCCCAACCTTCCATGAGGTTTGAGGTTCAAACCTCACCAAAGGTGAGGATTGTGCGTGCATTTATTTGCCGCATATAAATATTATATACTTAAATTGATTTGAGATGCTTTTCTTTCAACTCATTTCTTGACAACACAAACATGGATTTACTACTTTAGTCTATTATGGATGTGTAAATAGATGATCAATACCCCTAATTACCTAAAGCTTGAAAATTACTTTGTTTTTGATAGGTTAAATTACATCTTTTATGGTGACAATCTCTTCATAGTTTAGCAATAATTTTCATTAATAAGACTTTCATTCTTAAATGTTTGACCTCCGAAAGAATACCATACCAACACTACTAAAAACCAGAAAATTGTTTGGGCATTGATTATATGTTTACTATAAATCAATTCCTATCAAATATTAGTCACTTAGGGTGACATAACGCCAAACCCCATGTTTCACTCGATCCAACAAATCTTCAACCAAGTTTGGTATTGGTGAATAGAATATCACCAAATGTGGTGTTCTACAAATTTAGTGAAGTTGACCAGCTGGTTTTAATGCTCTAACCAAATTTCAAGATTGCTTGCTATACACATTTGAATTTTTATGGTGGACCAAAATATCATCTACAATGGAGTTTATAATGCAGCGGCCAAACAATTAATATTGTTTCCACCTCACCATTGATTTTTCATTCACCTTTTGAATTGTTTTCTTAACTTTCTCTGCTTCCTTGAAAAAAGATAATGAGGGGGATGAAAATTCTAGAAAAAGAAATAGGCATTAGCATTAACTATTTTTTTCTTTTTGATAGCTATTATAAAAGAAATGAGAAAAGTTATGATATTAAGTTTCAATTTTAAGGATTTATTCAATCATCAGATCCCACTTCTATATTGATTTTGTGTCTACTGGTCTTGTTTTCATCTTCTATAATTAGGCAGGCTTAAAAGACTTCTCTTAATACAGACAGTACCATTTGAGGATATAACCCAACCTATATATATGGTTACAAGTCCAAACATAGACAGTCAGACAATTATCTTTTAGCTTCTTATTGTTCTCCCTGTTCAGCTTTTCTACAATTATACCACATCAATTGGTTCTATACTTGTTACTAATTTCACAAAAACAATTAATAATTACCAAATGCAGGAAGAAGATAATAACATTTAATTATGATATAAAACTGTTAGTAGCCTAAGTTTTCCAAGAACTGCAGAAAGTAGAATACAAAAAATTAAGGAAAACAAAATGCAAGCCTATATCATCAGAAGTTCCAACAAAGCCCATTCTATATGCAAAACAAGTTTAAAATGTGTGCATATATAATAAGGTAATTCAATTTCAGAAACAACTTAAGTTGGAGGAACATATTTTTTTTTAATATGAAACAATCTTTCATTGATTATATTGGGTTAACAAAACAGCATCAATGCAATGCTCATTTCTATTCCCATTCTCCGCATTCCCATTTTCATTTTCATTCCCATTCCTTAAAATGAACCAAACGCTCCCTTATATTTTGATTTATTGTATGAAGTGCCTGTGCAGCAATATGTCAAGTTTTTAGTTGATATACTATTTACTATCCTCAGATCAAGGTCAAGAACAAACGGATCCCGGAAAGAACATGAAAAGAGGTGTTCATGGTAGATTCTGCAACAGAAGAATCTGTCAAAGAAGTCTCAGACGGTATGAACCAGGAGCAGATCATATAAGCCAGTTGCCTATTGATATTCTACTCAAGATTTTCAACCTTTTGCCTTTGGAGTCTTGGTTAACCATGAGCACAGTTTCAAAACACTTCAAACAACTCAGGACCCATGTACCATATCTAGATTTTGACCAAGAGGAGATGGAAGGAAAAATCATGAGAAATAACATTTGTCCCATATATGGTGAGTATCATCATGGTCGTCTTCCTATAGAGTGCCATCAGTACTGTGTTGAAGTCACAAGAACAAAATTTATCAGATTAGTAGACCGGGTACTTCGCTTACACTCTGGATCTAAGATGAATAGTTTGAGCCTTCGCATCAGCTACAATGAACACAATTGGGATGTACCTATGGTTAATAGTTGGGTCAGTTTTGCCCTGACAAGAAACATTGAAGAAGTAGAGTTGGACTTTGATCGCAGGTTTCTACTAAATTATGTTACAGTCAATGGTCTGAGAGTAAGCAAAACCAACATGGTCAGGCTATATGCGTTGCCTTGTAAACCGTCCCTTACCAAGGTACTGACCACTTTGACGCTCAGTGGGTGCGAGTTCAAAGCATCTTGTTTGGGAACTTTCGAGTCCCTGAGGTTATTGAATTTAACAAAAGTTGACTTGCTTGACAGCAGAATTGAACACTGGCATCCTATACTCCCTATGTTGTCTGAGTTATACATGGACCATTGTATTTTGGGGGACAAGTTTTTTGTTACAGACAAAGTAATCAATATCGTGTATTTATGTCTAAGCAACTGCATGACAAGCACATCGATGATGATCCCAATATATATAACAGTACCAAACTTAACGAAGTTTCAGTTGTGGGGAACTTACCTAGAAGCTTCCTCCATAAGGGGAGCTGATAAGCTGACAGATGTGTATATCAACATTGAGTACCCAATTGCAGATAGGTTGCAAGGGAGCTTTCTGTACTCACTCCTACAGGATCTGCGAAATTGTCAATGTTTAGAGCTAAGCAGTTGGTGTATTCAGGTAATAAGTTGTTTTGAAAAGAGAACAAAACTTATCCTACTTCAATACATCACATTCTCATTGTAATTTTCAGGTTCTAGCATCAACACAATCTAGTAGTTGGGAGTATTTGCTTCAGCATCAGAGCACAACAAAATTAACACTAGGTGTGTCTATGATCAAGCAAGAACTCCCCGGAATATGTTGCTTGTTAAGAAGCCTCCCATTACTACACACCCTAACCATGGAAATCCAAGAATATGATAGAGCAAGTGTTACTTGGGTAAGACATTTACAACTTTCTCATTTCAAAAGCTAATCATCTATTTCTAAGAGTAACTCTAGTCTAATATTTTCTTTTTTCCCTCCCAGGAGGGCTTTGTGCCAAATGTTTTTGATTTTGAAGATGACTATTGGGAATCACAGAATATGTCATTTGATTGCTTACAAAACACATTGAAGACTATAAGCATTTTAGGTTTCACTGGACAAGCCACAGAGTTCGCTATCCTGAAGTTTTTGCTTCAAAATGCGATGGTTCTGGAAACATTACATATTCGCATGTATGATGCTCTTCGTGCAGCAGATACAGTGAAGAATTTCGTAAGGGCATCACCTCATGCATGTGTTATAATAAATGGTGAATTGGCTGGTTAAGCATTCTTAGACCCACATTTTCTGGTTCAATTGTTGTGCTTAAGAACATCAACAAATTTTGAATTATGTGTCGCACAATAACTATATTATGGGTCATCTCAAATGCAAATTTCTATAAAGTAACTCTCTAGATGTTATGGGCATCATGTTATAGCAGAGAAATTTGTGGTTTTATGATGCTAAAAAAACTCTTAAGATGTTATGGGCATCTTGTATCTTGTTTTTGTGCTAGGGCAGGGTGGGAGGGACCGGATTTGAACCTGTGACCTTGTTGTGGAAATTCCATCCCTTTTCCGCTAGGACAATTCGGTAGTGACAAATGGTGTTAGTTCACTACTTAACCATCGTAACCTAGCTATATGAGAAACCAACTTTGGTAACACATATATCTAATAAGGTATTCTCACTTTAAAAGTGCTTCGATGTTAGTCATAACCTTGTCCTTCGGAATCATTTTTTCTTTTAGATTTTGGAATAAACCAATCTTTAAAACAAGAAATTACAAACAATATAAGAGGGCCTAAAAACAGAAACTTTTTTAAGGCAAATACTCGCACACCCATTGATATCTCCTCCTAGACATGAACCCACAACCTTAAGGTTGGTGCCTTGGTGGGATTGAATTGATACACGGAATACCATTGGACCAAAAACCTCTTGATAGCATACCATTTGATGATGCATACTCAGTTATTTTATGAACTACAAATAGAGAAATTTAAAGGCAACCTCCACCAAACAAGTATGCAAAGATTGAGTGGGTTTTTGGTGCTAGAGCCCAATAAATCATCAACTCAAGTAACCCAAAGCATTAGGCCAATCAAAGTAACCTTTAAATCAGCTAAAACCATAGTGGGCAGATGTTGGAAAACTCACACTACCAATGACCATATAACAACCCATGTTTTCCGGGATGTTCAATCGCTTATCCATATCCCAATAGCATACATAAATCAAAAGAACACCAATGTGATACAAATTCTAACCATCTGCAATTGCGGTCTTTTGGGAGATTCAACGTCTGGTCTTGGATGCACTACTAGCATCAACACATCTGAAAATGCTTAGGATAACTAGACCAATAGTGATGGTATAGTTTGATTAAGTTCATATGTAATTTTTTTGTAATACACATTAAAACCGTATCTGAGTTACGGACCAACTGCAATAAAGTCCATATAAATAGGATGATAGACCAAACCAATTTCAAATGATTAATCCCTACAGAGGGATTTGGCTATTGGTTAAACACATAAAAGAAACCTTTTCTTTTCTGTGATACACATATTAGTACTAGGGTTCTTTTAGGCTAATGAGTGCTGCATCAGAATCCTGGCCAAAGGTACAACCCTAAAACACCCTATAGTGTGTTATTAATTGATTAAATTCGTTTTGGTGATTTTATCTGAATTTTTGTCTGCGTTTACTGTTACAAAAATTCTTTAATGTAACAAGAACCCTAATAGATGTATCCAAACAAATAAGTTGGTTGGTATAACACATAATGATCTGAAAAGGGAAGGGAAGTTGGGTACCTAAATTGTAAATTAGAAGGTTGGCAACACCAAGATGATATGGAGACTTTCTCCTCCCTAGCATTGCCGCTGTTGGTGGTGGTGGAAATGGTAGTTGGTCGGAGTAGAAGGGAAGTGGTGATGTTATTGTTGTTGGGACGTGGCTTTTTGAGGAAAGGGTTAATTTCATATATGCCCATTGTTAAATTCAAAATATCATATTTATCCAATCAAAACTACAAATATCATATATATATATATATATATATATACCCTTACCGAGAAAAGTTCAAATGTGAACCACTTTTTGGTTGTGAACGTGAGGACAGCCGAGAGCGCGACA
>LUCG01038548.1:311-20462 GCA_001633085.1 Carthamus tinctorius | reverse complement strand
AATCTGAAGTAGTTGTAGAGTTTGCTATTAAATTCATATCACTTTTGTTATTTCGTTTTCGGATTTGGATCCGGTGATTCCGTGAAGTTTTACGATTATGGAATCATCATGTTTTTTCTACACTGGTTTGGCTAATCGTAGTAATCGAATCTGACGTAGTTGTAGAGTTTCAGAAATGGAGGTTTGTTTATAGGTTTGTACCGGATGCAAATGCGAGTGGTTGAATCGAATTCGTACTCGATTTGTTTGCTTTACATTTTAGGGTTTATGAAAATCAATTGAAAGTGACAGAGAACGATTCTTCTGTTTTGGTTTTCATTTTCCCAGAAATTCTTAAATTCAGAGTAAATTACAATTTAAGTTGCATGATAGATAAGTAAGATAGCAGTAGTTGTTTATTGGTTGAGAAGTTGGGCTCTGGAAAAGTAATTAAGATTGTTTTATTGCTCGATTTGAGCGTATGAAGTTAAAGAGTATCATGGGTTGCTACACAAGCTCCAAAGCTTTGATGAGAAAGGAGAAGGAATATGAAACATTGAAAGAATTCTCTAGATTTAAGGAGAGTATAATTGTCAATTAAGTATCTTTTATTATTAAATTTGATTTAAAATGTTTAAAAATTGATAAAAAATGATATTTGGATAAATATGATATTTTAATAGGTTAGTAAAAGTATATATGATATTTGTAGTTTAGGTGGTATAGATATGATATTTTGAGTTTTAAGGAGGGTATATATGAAATTAACCTAAAAATAAAAGAAGAGTATATTATACCAAACACGAAATAAATAAATAAAGAAAACGTGTTGGTAGAAAGAAACACACTCGCTATGTAACCCAGAGTTATTCCTTTCGTAAAAGTTCTTTGGAAGAATCACTCAGAACGTGAGGCTACGTGGGAGACAGAAGAGCACATGCGACGGGACTACCCTGATTTCGTTAATCAATGTAAGTTTCCTGTTTAAGTTCGATTTCGAGGACGAAATCTCTTTTTAACAGGGGTAAGAATTGTAAGACCCGATTTTAACCGTTACGTTAACTTATCCATTTTGACACTGTACTAATTGTTATTTCCTGATAGTTGAAGGTTTAAATTTGTCAAACTATCAAACTCTTTATAATTAATATATGTCTTTTGAAAACATCCTTTGAGTAAATTACTATTCTTGCGACCCTGTGTTTGTGTTCACCGCCATCACCGTATCCTCTCAACCTTCTCCATTTTCTTTCTCCAATTCTCTCTTATTATTGAAGCAAACAAAGATTAAACTTCGTAGTCGGACTCATCTCATCAAATCCTTCTTGAAGGTATACTTTTCTTTATTTTTTAATAGGTTTTATAATAGTTTTTGAGATGGTTTATCGAATTGGATTTAGGCTTAAATTATGTGTTATTCATGTTAGGATACCTTTACTTAGTCTAATTTGTAGTAGGAATCAATTGGGTAAAGTGTAGTTATAAACTGGAAAGGTTTTATCAGTTCGTTAAATAGCACACCAAGTGTTCGATTTAATGCCGAAGAGACCAAAACGATATGATTAAGCTTAGGACGAGAACCTTTGAATTTTATTTAGTGTTTATTGTGTTTATAATATTTAGATGTAGTAAGATTGCGATGTTTGAATCATTATAGTGTTTGGTTGAGAAAAGTCGGAAGATCGGTTAAGAAAATTATGTGAAAACAGCACCTTTGACAGCCTACAACTCTCTGACCGTATCTTCGATCGAGTTGACATTTTGCAGTTAGACAGCCCTTTATATGTACTATATTTCGTATGAAGAAAGTCAGACCCAGTTCTAACTCGAAACGGGTCGAAACAACACGTTTTTGGGGCTGGTCACTGCAGTTACGGACCAGTCCCCCTGCTTTCTTGTAAAATCTGTATAAAATCAACGAATAATCCAAATGCGATGATTCCAAATCGAGTAGAACCTTAAGAGGCCGTTCTACAACTTTCGTTTAAATCTTGTAATCTATATTGGCCTCTAAATAGGAGAAAAATGCTGGTGAACACAGCGTTAAAAAGCTGAAAATGCAGAAGATGAAATCGAGCATGACCGATTTTTGAATTTGGTTTCGTACCGCCTGTCCGACTGTTTCGGTTGAGAATTAAGTCGATAAAAGCCTTTAGGACCTAAGTACACTATTTTAAGAATTAACGTGTGAGTCTTATGTCGTTTCAGCAATAACAACTCGTCGTTTCTTAGGCACGTGAACAAATCAATCTTTGCCGTGATTTTCCTTCAATCGCGTCCTATTTTGCAAGCTTGGTTAAGGTATGGATTTTATTCTCTTTGACTCGTGGGAAAACTACTTGCTGTAGTTAACCCTTCCTAAAGGTGGTTCACCGCCTTGTGGTTGACCACGTGAACGTGGTCAACGAAATGTGAATTTACACATGTACACATAAATCCTTGAATCTTCATTACTAGTTTTGATCTTACATTATTGAATTCTATGCTTGCTTGTTTTGTCTTTTTCGTATTGAATTCATTATGAACTTTGTGATTTATATCGAACTTGGATTTTATGGACGCCATTCGGTAAGTAGCATGTGATTGGTTTTCGTTGCTTTTGACATGACCCAATTAACGGGCACGTTACTTGGGATGCCTTCTGTGGCGAATTTTAGTCACGGCGTCCTGCAGGTTAACTCGGTCCCGGGGTTAAGTCCTTTAGTGGCTTACGTGAACCCACCCCGAGGACTAGGCCGACTTTGTTGGCTCCAGGGCGGATGGATCGATCCTAGGATATTACCCATAGACTGCGACCGTGGTTAAATTCACGGAGGACTCGTGTGTGTGCCCGCACACCGGCCCCATAGTTCGTGTGGTTTGGCCACCCCACTAACACTTAAACAGGTGTTTCTATTATGTTGTGGATTAAATCGTCTTGAGTTTTTCATGATTTTATTTTAAGTTAATTATAAGTCTTCCGCTTGTTATCAATATTGTCTCAGCCGAGTTTCTTGTTTTCTGACACGACATGTTTGAAGTGACTCTGTTGGGGACGGGACTAGAGATTGAGCATGAAATTTTGGAGACTTTAAGTTAGCTACTACTACATAAGTCCTAGGTTTACAGTCGTCTTTTGTACTGTAAAACACGTTATAGAAGTCGTAATCTCTTTTTAAAGTTTATTAGTAGCTCTGAAATCATTATGTATTTATGTTAAGTCCCGTTAGTGACGTTGCCCGTTCTCTTGTTCACCATTCTCTCTCTTGCTTGGTAGTAGTGCTTCATTACAACAACAAAATTCGCCCAAGAAAAAATGCAAATGCTCTGTAGATCACTAGCACCTTCTGCCATGGCGGCCCTCCCTTCTTCTTCTTCTGAGGTTTCTTCTATTTTCTCTCTTCAATTTCATCTATCTCCAATTATTAATTTGTTGAAGATTCTGAATTCACACTCTGATTTGTTTGTATTGTTGTTTACTTTTATGATCATATATAGTGGCAGTGTGAGATGTGAATTGTGTATTGTGATTATCTATCTGACTTCATCATCGTAATTGAGATTTTATGAACTCAATTACTGCAGAGTGAGATATTTAATGCGGAAAATATAAATTTAGGTCATGCCTAGTTTGGGTTATGACTCCGTAAGTTATTGTATTGATGTTATGAAAGGATGAGGAATGCGTATTATACACGCGTTTTCTGGTGCCGCTACTTGAGTGTTGACAATTTTCGTTGTTTTAAGAACATTTTCATATATTAATTATATAAAATCCCCCTAAATATGTATGTATACGAAAAGAGTACCAAAACATGAAAACGGTTGAATCACATGTCATTTTAAACTAAAACCATGTATAAATCACATATGGTTTATGCAACTTTGGCCGCGACACCAGGTTGTGGGCCAACTCGCCCGCACACCCCTTTGTTGATGTTAATGTAATTTACATATGATTTTGCCATTTTCTTATTTGGTTACGGTTGTCATTTGAACGCGCGCGCACACACACACACACATATATGTATATACAAGTCAGTTGTTCCAGTGTTAGGATTTAGGGCGTTTGTCTATCGTTTTTGTCAAGTAGCTGTTGACACTATGTGTGGATTACTAAAGATCATTGCAAAAATTAGAGAGAAAAAGATGAAAGGAGAAGAAACCGTATACGAGAGCAAGGGGAGAGATCAGGGATAGTTTATTAAAACTGGAAAAAGCTGAGTGGTAGAAAATATCACAATCCGGGATAATGTTTTGGGAAAAACAGGTAACTTACTTTTAGCTTTTAATTTTGGTTATCAAAGAGTTAAGGTAAATGGTATTGCTGAGTAATATGTACTAGAGTATTATAAAAGAGGTAATGCCAGAAAATAAGTATGCTTATGCCAAGAATATGATAGAGGGATAGATACCTTAGCATTGATGAATTCATATACATATTTACGTTTTGTCGATGCCTGTTTTGTATTGTAACTTGTAATGGAGAGACTTAAAGATTTTTGATTTCTTTTTAATGTTCTAGGCGAGAAGGATGGTCTGTGTATGGCCGGGTATAAGGCAACTATGCTTTCGGAAAAACCTTATGTATGGGTTCGTGCAGTTATTTTCATTTCCATTCAAAACCTTGCGAGGAGTCAGTCGATCTCTTGGTGTTTCTCATTTGTGTAGCATTTCCAACATGTCATCATCATTGCAAATTGAATTGGTGAGTTTACATTTTTGCAGTTCCTAAATCATTTTTTATTCAGTATTCTTGCTTATGAGTTAAGATGCATTATCTGGAACGCACACACAAAGTCACAAACTATCTTCATTGTTGTTCACCAGTTTGCCACTTCAACAATCGCACATCCATATTAAAGTTACTATCATCTATTTTTTGTGTTTATGTCAGGTACCATGTCTGAAGGACAATTATGCATATCTTTTGCATGACGTAGATACTGGGACTGTTGGAGTGGTTGATCCTTCTGAATCTCTACCAATAGTGGATGCCTTGAGAAAAAATAACTGGAATCTGACCTACATTTTAAATACTCATCATCATTATGACCACACTGGTGGGAATGAGCATTTGAAAGCGAGGTATGGGGCAAAGGTGAGCCAAATATGATTTTTGGTGTAATTTGTAATTTTTAGGTGATTGAACTTTTCGCCTAACATAATGGTTAATTTCTGTTCTTGGTATGAGTTGTCAAAGACTCTAAGTAGTAGCTTAGAAAGAGACCAGTCTTGTATCAACACGGTCTTGCAACTTAAGTTCTATCAGTAACTGCTTTTGAAATGTCTTGACCATTAAATGCATGTTTTGTAATATCAGAATGTCCTATGATGGGAACCTAAAAACTGAATTTGTTACATTTTACAAGATGTTATAGGAGATTACGTTTGATACTACTTTGAGAGATTGTGTATATAACATCTGTAGGGAATAGATGAAGTCCAGGAAACTAGTATTTTAGGTTCAATAGACCTCAAGTAGATTTGATTGTATTAAAATTTAGTTAAGAACGAATCTTTCATCTTATTCCAAAGGTGTTTCCACATTGAAAATAGCAAGCTGGTGTAGCAGACTTGCAGTAAAAAATTACCATAGTCCTTGCGTATGCCAGACGAGCTGAGCAAAAAAATGGAATTTTAAAGAGACGCTGTCGAGGAAAGATTACTAGATAACATCACCATATGATACTAAAGGTAGAAGTTGATATCTGGGGAAGCATGGAAAAACATAACAGATAATTCGAGTTGGGAGGTCATAGTGGCACAAGGCTGGATTAGTATTTTTTGCATATCTTGATTTTTTTGTTGTATTTGGATCTAAAACAAATTTGCTTTCGCTTTTAGGGTGTTGTGTTCTTTCTTGTAATCAATGTTTTCCTGTAGTTCGATTCATTGCTCAAGTTCACTAGTTTAACTTTAATCTTTATTGTGGATTCGAATGAGGCTTGGATAGCATTGGGTAGGAGGTTGATGAAATGCAACATTGAGGGAACCTCTGTCAGCACTCTTTGGGATGGTTGTAGAAAATTCTATCATAAGGTTGCTGCGTTGCTGGGTGGCAATGCTGCCTGCATAGCATCTAATGAATTTACCAGCAACAACAGTGATTATTGGTGAGATAATGGTGATGTTACACATTAGCATGTTATGTTAGATTTTTGAAAGAGCATGTAACAGTAGGGTCAGTGGGAAGGCAATGTTAGATCATGATTTTGATGTATCTAAGAAACTAGGTTAGGCAATCAGGTACGATTAGGGGTGGCAATTCTCGATACGACATGAACCCGACACGAAGATAAACGGGTTTGGGTTGAGTTTTCTGACACTAAGAGTAGAATATTATATGGATCATCAAGGGAGTTGGGATTTACATGCTGCTCTAAGTTTTGGAAGTTGCCTGTCCTTCTTTGTTTAGAAGTCAGAGTGCTTTTTGTAGGTGTCATAAGATAGTAAAATGTCATTCGTTCTTCATTCTTTCTAGTACATGATGACCTTATATTTTGGATCCTATTCCTTTATTAGGTGAGGCATCAACCTAAGTATGGAATCTGCTTCATGTGTAGTGTTTATTCCTCGCACTTTGTTTTTCCTAGTGAAGATAAGAGGCTTCTTCCATTTGACGCATTTCGCTTTATCACTTTCAGGATGCGTATACAGAGTCATGGCTTTGGTGTACCAACATTGTTCTAGTTTATTTGTTATCAATATATTCTATTTATTACTCCATCTGTCCCCCAACAATTTCATCATTTCCCTTTTCAGGAACTTTATCATTACAAAGGTAGTTTTGATTCATTTTGGTGACACAATTAACTTCAATTTTGTGGTCTAAGTTATATCCTCGGGTATTTTATGTATTATCGGCCAACTACTTCCGTTGATCTACAGTCAAACAATGTAATCCTTGTGGGATGGAGGGAGTTTATTGTTTTTATCTAGTTTTTTCGTACTATTAGTATTGTTACTTTAACATCTTTGGAGCTAGCTAAAGGTTAACTATAGAAGACCTAAGTTATGGAAGTAATCTGCTATATCTGGTTTTTAGGGTGGATGCTGGCTTGTTTATCACCCTTCATGACCTTTCAGTTTGAAATAGTTGTAGTTTTTTCATGCATGATTTGGCTTGTTTTCTTGTCTAAATGCATTGCAGGCAATTTCCAAATTATGAATTTACGGTCCAATATCCATCTTTTAAAGAACGGAGGGGGCTAGTTTATGATAGGGGCAAGTCAAATTTCCTACTTCCATATTGTATGGGAGTTTCTTCAATCAGATAGTTTAAACCCTTCATAACTTTTTATTGTTGCTTCAATTTTCAGGTAATTGCGTCACACATAGACAGGGATAGAATTCCTGGCATTGATATAAGCTTGAATGATGGTGACATATGGATGTTCGCTGGGCATGAGGTGCATGTCATTGCAACCCCAGGCCACACCAAAGGTTGTTTTTCATTAATCTGCTACTAAGTTCATTGCTTATTACAAAAATTAAGCTAAGCATCCTCTTAAACTGAAGTTTCAGCTGATAAAAAAAAATATTTTTCTACTCTAAGTGGATTCCCCACACTATATTGGGCTGATTAGAGCATTACTGTCCTAAAGAGTTCTATTTTGCTACTCTAAATACAAACATAGATTTAATATTATGGTTGTAGATGTTAAAGATATGAATCTATGATGACTAGAGCACTGCTAAGATAAAGAATTCTGTTAAGATACATTTTCAGATTACTGAATTAGGACATATATGTTATTTTCTAAGGATTGAGGCATCTTATTTGCAAAAGGGGTCATTCCCTTTTCAGAAAAGCATGTCATAGACCTCATTACAAAGTGCAGATGGTTAGAACCTGATAGATCTCTGATTATTTCAATTGATAAGCTTCTTCCGAAGGACTGTAAAGCCACAAGGGGGATCTAGAATGATATAGGAGATCTGCTGAGAAACTCAACTATTTGACTGTCATTTATGATTATCCAAACATCTCATACTGAGTGAGCAGAGTCATTTTGTTTGTCTGCTTCTTATATACAATACCTACTAAGGTGCTGGACTTCGGACAGACTGCAACAGTGGAGTAAGTTGCTCTTGTGGGCGGAATATTCATATAATACGGCTTATCACACAACGCTTAAGTGCTCACCCTTTCGGGTCCTGTATGGACGCGATCCTCCTCCACTGGTACGCTATCACAAAGGGTCAGCGGTTGTCCAGGCAGTGGCTTCGGAGCTAGAAAGCAGAGATGAAATCTGGGATGAAGTTTGTATGCACCTCCTTAAAGCACAGTTTCGTATGAAACAGCAGGCTGACCTGAAACGATTAGATGTGAATTTTGGAGTGGGTGAGTGGGTTTTTTAAAGATCAGACCCTATCGACTGAAGTCGTTGGTTAAGGGGAATTACTCGAAATTATTACCACGGTTCTACGGGCCTTATCAGATTACGGAAAGAATTGGCAAGGTTGCCTGTCGTTTATAGCTACCGGCAGGCACTCGGATCCATCCCGTCTTCCACGTTTCACAATTGAGAAAAGCGTTGGGACAAGGGTTGACGGCCGGTGATATACCAGCCCGATTGTCCGAAGATATGGTTTTGCAAGTGGAACTAGAGTCCCTGTTAGATGTTTGCACCATTGGAAAAAATGATCCTGGAATGCTGGAGGTTTTGGTCAAATGGAAAGGGTTGCCAGAGTTTGAAGCTAATTGGGAGAATTTCGAGGCCTTGGTACAGCAATTTCCCGACCAACACCTTGAGGACAAGGTGAAAGTTTTGGAGTGGGGTGTTGGTAAGCCCACAGTCCGTTTTACCTATAAACGGAGAGGTAAATAATAAGTAAAAGGGGGGGGGGTTACATAATTAATTAATTATACGAGGGGTACTTTGGTATCTTTCACTAATAGGTGAGTTGTGTGCCGGGTATATCACTTGGAGGGAGGAATCAATTAGGGTATTCTGTTTTTGCTATTGATTTTAAGTGAGAGCTCTTGGGAGAGATCCAGCCTCTCGAAAGCCGTGAAATCTGTATCCATTTTGTTTCAATTTCAATTCCAAATAGTTGATTGTGGCCAATTCGTACCATTACCCTAGACCCTAATTACAGAATAAGTAGTGACTTTCTTTTGTTTTCTCTTCCTGTTAAGAAAGCCACCAATTTTGACTTGTCATGAAAATTACTACTATGGTATGGGGATGCTTGAAGCATTGTTACACACAGAATTGTCGAGGGTTTTTGAGTTCCAGCATACATGGATCTGTGATGTTGTACTAGGAGATCTATAAACAGTTTGAACTTAGGATAATTGAAACAGGTACTAATTCTTCCCATAGAAGGAAAAAAAAGATAATAGGTAACAAGTTTTTAATTCTTTGTTTCATTACATGCAGGTCATATTAGCTTCTATTTTCCAGGCTCTGGGGCTATTTTCACTGGAGATACTTTGTTCAGCTTATCATGTGGCAAACTATTTGAAGGAACACCTGAACAGGTAACCAGACTAATAACATACTTTTAATTGATTGATTCCAGATTTCACTTTTGGTAAGCTTTTTCATATTTATTACTATTCCTGTCATCTTTTGCACTGTCACTGGTTTCTTGCAGTTATTTGATCAACTTCTACCTGGTTTTTGGTGCTTATAATATACTGCTCACGTTATACAAACTCTTAATGGTTTGTGATTTACTTTTGCACATTACATGTAGAAAGATTTTAATATAAATATGGTATTCTGCAGATAGGATAGCAGAGGCAGGTCCAGAAAAATTCCCAAGAGGAAGCCCAAAATAATTAGCATAACATGACAATTAAACAAAAATTAACTATAAAAGGTATAAATTCATTAGAAATGACATACACGTGCGTTTTTGCAACACCCTCTGTTGTTACTAAAAAATTAGAAGAGGAGCACAGGGTCTGAACTTGCAACTGGTAATACCACATGCAATGACACTATTAGTAGGCTGCAACCACTTTTTATTGACTTAGGGGAGCACACATCAAATTAAAGCTAATGTACCTTTAAGACTCCTAATTTTGTTGACACCAAGTCATCACAATACAGTGGTAGCACGGGAAGCCCCTCCATCCTTCTTACCTGTAGGAGAGGATGTGGGGCGGCTTCTGGTGTTCCCAAGTCCAGGTATCAATATCATGTTCCCAGGTTCAAGTATCATGTCACCTTATTGTAGTTTGTAAGAGTAACAGGCTGCTGATCATTAGTGTTTCATATAAATGATAGTGTAAGCTTCTTATACAAGCTGTTTGCTGTGGAAGAATGTGAGAGCTTGGTATATTTTGGCTTAATTGAAATTTGAATAAGTTCTTTATTGCATATAAACTATTCATATTGACACCTAAATCTTTTTCATGGTTTTTGTTAGATTCCCCAGAAAAAGCAGTCTTTCCATTATGAATTTTTTTTCCTCTGTTGATCTGTATGTCATAATAAAGCATTTGTTAACTGGCCATGTGTAGAAGTCTTTGGGCTTTAATCTCAGGTTCGAACAAGATTGTTGTCTTATGTTTATTGGTATCTTTTGGCTTAATTGAAATTTGAATAAGTTCTTTATTCCAAAGAACCTACTCATGTAAACACCTGTATCTTTTTCATGGTTTTTGTTAGATTCCCCTGAAAGCGCACTGATTGTCTTTCCATTATGAAACTTCTTTTTATGTTGATGCGTCTGTCATAATAAAGCATTTGCTAACTGGCCATGTGTAAAAGTCATGGGATGGGACCTTAAGCTCAGGTTCAAACATAGAATTGCCGTCTTATGATTATTGGTATCTTTTGGATTAATTGACATTTGAATGAGTTCTTTATTGCAAAGAAACTACTTACTACTCATATCAATACCTGTACCTTTTTCATGGTTTTTGTTAGATTCCCTGAAAAAACACCGATTGTTTTTCAATTATGAAACTTTTTTCCTTGTTGATCTGTCTGCCATAATAAAGCATCTGCTAACTGGCCATATGTAAAATTAATTGGGCCTTAAACTCGGGTTTAAACATAGGATTGCGTTCTTATGATTATTTATCTCCAGCTTGAGATAAACTAAACAACCTTGATGTGGCCATGGTTGTATACCTAGGAGTGAGATTTGTAGCTAGCCTGGATAGAAGGAAGGGATCTGGAGAGATGGAGGATGAGGGTAAGTTAGTGAGCCGGCAGTTACACCTCCTAAAATTCTAGGTTAGACTAGGCTGTGCAGTCCTTACTTCAGTTGTGTTTTTCCGGTACATGCTTCCGTTTATATGGTTTGTTTGCTTGCCCGATTGAATTTGTTGCTTACTTCCAACATGTTTTTCAAATTTTAGCACCATCTTTTTTGAATATTCTCTTTTTTGTTTGTTTCAGCAAGCTTATCCCTTTTCTTTCACAGACTAACCACAAAATCCGGGATTTTCACGAAACAACCACTCTACTCTTTAGATGTCAAGTCTGCGTACATCTCATCCTCTCAGATATAATCTACAGAGGGGATATACAACTTGCTTGGTTTGGTTTGGTTTTGGTATGACTAAGTTGCTGATGATGTTAGGGGGGATGAAGTTGTGACAGACTTCAAGAAATATATATTTTCAGAAAGTGTGAAGCTGAAAGCCTTCCACGAGACATTATTTAGACCTACTATGATTTAGGGGCATAATATCAGGCCATCAAAAGCAAGCATTTACACAAGATTGAAGCATGAACGATGATGTGGATGCCTACATTGAAGCTTAGGAAATTATTATTTTTGGGATAAGATTGAGACTAACATGGTTGGCCTTAGACAGGAGTGCTTGGAAGGATGCTATGATGGCCTAGAACCCTTGGGGATTCACCACCAAATGAATTTGTTTTGGTTTTCATTTGTAGCACACCCAAATAGTTTGTGTAGGTTGATTGACATCTGTTTTTTGTCCAAGGGAATGTACAAGTATAAATAAAACAAGAAGTGGGCAAGTGGTCAGGAATACGTCAAATTCGGGATTTTGAGGGATATCTGTGACTGTTTCGTCAAGCAAATAAAAGAACGTCTACTCATTATCTATCCCATATTACATGTACAGTTGATCAAAGAAACATCATATCAAGATGAAGTGGCTAGATAGCTTAGGATGTGTTTGATACTAAAGCTGAATTATTATTTGTGTTGGTTGATGGTTACTCCGAGCTCATAGACATACGAATTTCAGAAGTTATCTGCTTTGAGTGGTCAAGTGTTCATGATGACAAGATTAACAAAATGATTTGAGCACCGCCATCTGTCTCCTTAATCTTGTATACGATGGTTAGGGATATTGCACAAACTTGCATGATCAGAATTGCAATTGAGCTATTTATTGTACCAACAGTTGCAGGATCAGAGTTGGTTGCATTTGATGACCATGTGTGTTTTTTACTGTAGTTGCCTTTTGAATTTGCTTTGGTTAATTGGGTGAAATTCTGGTAGTTTAGCTTAGCTGATGTTTTGGTTCGCTTTAGTGTACATCGAAATAGTTAGGGTCCATTTGGTTTACGACATTTGGTAGGATTTGTTGGGATTTGGATTTGGACTCCGTTCCATTCCCGCATTTGGTTTTAAGGGAAGTCCAGAATTGAAGTCCCACGATTCCACAAACTTTTAGAGTAGAAATCCATGGAAGTAGTTGGTATTTCATGGGATTTGTTTAAAATAATATTTTAAAATATGTTAAAAACATTCCTTTTGTAATAATCCATCAATAAAAGCTAATTTAGTTATCTTCATAATTTATTCTATAAACAATGGAATTCAGTTACATTCTAAATCCTACAAACCAAACACCAAGGATTCCAAATCCTAACATTAAATCAGAGTCCCTCAAAAATATTCTGTCAAACTTTAGGGGTGAAAAAAAATTCTAATGAAGTAGGAGGGAGAAAAACGTACAATGTATAAATGCTCATGGCTACAACATTCGTCTATTCGTGTAGCTGAATCAGAATGAACGTGTGAAGTATAAATTGATCAAAATTTCCCTTTCCTTTTCTGTGTGATTATTGTGTTCTCAGAAGTTCTGTATGAGATTTGCCTACATATCAATTACGATTTTGATATATTTCAAGTGATTTACTTAGCGATTCTAATGTATTCCCAGATATCTTTTTGGTACCAGCTAATGCCAAATTACTTTTTGCTCACTAATGACAGTTTTATCATCTAGTTGATCATTACATATGCTTTTGTGGATGAGAAGCGCTGAAAGTTGTTCGCTTTTGTGGTTCAGATGCATGCGTCCCTTGGAAAGTTAATATTGTTGCCAGAAGACACAAATATATATTGTGGTCATGAATATACGTTGGTAAGTGATGTTTTTCTTTACCATTGCTCTTCTTGTGATCTATAATCAAGCTTGTAAGTTTAACTCTGTCGACAGAGTAATTCGAGGTTTGCACTATCTGTTGAGCCTGGGAATGAGGAACTGCAGTCATATGCAGCCAATATAGCCAATCTTCGCAAAAAGCAGTTGCCAACGGTAATTTTTTGTTTTTTACTCATTTAGATATATGATGTTAAACTAAAAGGAAAAAAGATACTTGATTCTCTCGTCCTGCTGTCTGTCTGGTGCTTTTAAATATGCAGAACTATCCTCTCCTTTTGTCCCATGAAAATTGCAACCATGTACCTCAATAAAAGTTAACAACTACTAATCAATTGTCTAAAATACCCTTGCTAAGACTGACTACATAGGACTACCTTTTAGAAATGGCAAGGCAAATAAACAAGTAAAAAACAGAAAAGCAGAGTTCAAAAGCAAACTTGAAGCCCAAAAAGTCCGAAATTGTCCCAAAACAGAAAAAAGAAGCTGATACAAGGAGAAAAGCACAAATAAAATCTTAAATTCAACTGCAGAACCAATAAACCTAATAGATTGGCCTGATGCTTATTATCCTTTTTGAGTTGGACTTGATTCTTTGAGGGTATAAGAAGATCCCTGGAATTGCAATCAATCTCTTGAGAAGCTTGGTTGATTTTGTTGCTGAAAGGTACCTCTTAGTCCTCTGGCGAAGGATCGTGTGAGAAGTAGAGTTTAATGTGAGAAGCATGAGACGTGGATCTGAACCGTTGATCACTTTTAATATCATGCCTTCCCATGAAGTGCACTCTAGGAGATCCCATCCCAATGTGCATCCACTTGTCATGCAACGGTTGATAACCACTTCTCACGTTTCCCATGTTAACCTCAACTTCACACTGGAACCCAACCCGTTCTCCTCAAGTCACCTATGGTTTTCTTACTTGTGCGCTTCTTAATTTTCGACTGGGTGCTGGGATTCTTGTTAATTACATCTCCTTGAACAAGAAATCTAGGCCAGATTCCTGTGGAGTGTGGGAAAAATGGCCAGCATTTGGATTAAAGTTGAGAGAACAAAGGATTCTATGCTTTAAATTGTGAAAAAAGGTTTAATCTCTTATCAGTTCTATTGAATCTGGAATGGGTTTGGAGGTAAGGAATCAAGTCACCATAGGAAATGCTTGTGATTATATACCAAGAAAATCCTTCAGTAGCCTTAAGCATGGTGGCCTTTATTCAACTGTTTGATTTGATGCGTAGTGTCAAAAACATTATTTGACCAAATTTATTTGAATATGGAGCAATCAATATGTTAGTTATCTTTACATATATATTGGTTTTGTGCATCAGATTCCAACGACTCTAAAGAAGGAGAAGTTATGTAATCCTTTCTTGCGTACTTCAAGTCGAGAAATACGTCGGACGTTGAATATTCCAGCAGATGCGAGCGATGCAGAGGCATTGGGTGTGATCCGACAAGCCAAAGATGATTTCTAAAATAGTTTTTGTTTGTATACCCTTTTTACCTTTCTGTCAGCCTGGGAAGATGGCTATGACACAAATACCAACCACATTCACAAGCTTGAATGAATGATTACTTGATTGCTTCCTTTTATTATCATTACCTTTTAACCGACTTATAATTGTTATTTTCCAAATACCGGATTGTTACCGGGTAAAGGTCATTTCCCACACTTACTTGGGTAAGAGTTTCAGTCATCGGCACTCCTTGCCTTGTCTTTTACTGGATATGCTTTTCAATAAGGTAAATGATATTAGTAAGCGCTTACCTCGATAAGCGTTTAGTTATGGTTTCAAGAGTTGTTTTCTACAGGTTCACCTTATTACATCATTTCATCATTGACATATAATATTTTACTTGTGAATACGATCATGTAAGACCACATAAATAGCATTGAAAACTATTGTTAAGGTAAACCTTTACAAATATTTTTGTTGTGGAGGTTCGATAACTTTTGTGCATGTACAGTGTTTTGTTGTAAAGTTATAGTGATGTTTATTAGCCTCCTGAATCTCCTAAAAACAAACAGGTTGGCCAACTTTTTCCTATCTATTCTTCTCCAAGCCCTTTTCAATTACATTTTTGTTTCTCTCTATAATTGGATGGTTTATCACGTAAATCCTATCGTAAATCCCATTAATCAAATACCCACAACATAACCCGTGAGATTGCTTTTAAGGGTGTAAAATTGTAATTTATGACATGTAGAAATTATAACGTCTTTTTTATAAAAACATATAAAAAAACATGATGATTAATTGATTATGCATGTGGAATACCTCACAAAAACATAGGGTAGAGAATAACTAAAAAGTTCTTAGAAAGTGTGCTTAAAAAAAATCATTATATACAAGGGGTTAAATGCATCGAGTCAGTTAGGTTGCACTTGGTACATGGGTCGGGACTGAACAAAACTCACTGTTCTACATTTGGTGCAACATGGGACTGCCCCATGTTTGGAACGAGAACTGGTACAGTATAGGACATTATGGGACTAAAAAACTTTCTTGTTCCATCAAAATAGATGGAACATGGGACAAGAATGAAACCGAAACTAAAATATTACTAATTAGCCCTTATTTTATATTTTTATATATAATATTTAAATATAGTATTTGTTTTAGTAGTCACTAGGGCTGGGTCATAGCCACCATCGGCCACCTCTGTCTTCTCTTCCACTACAACAACCTCCCCCACCACCTTTACAAATTACAGCCACCATCTACCACCGTCGGCCACTAACCACCACCGTTCTATTTCGCGTTTACTTTTGGATAGGATCTAGCCGAAGTGAATTGTATTCTACCACAAAATATTTGACAAATAAAAACCAAATCGGTCAGTAAATCTAAGACAATATAACATTCATAAAAGGTAAAATAAAAAAGCCTCAAGCCGGGAAGGCTTTGGGTAAGAGAATGATCCCATCAGCCTCTTCCTTCAGGTACAAAAAATGAGCCAATAAGGTTCTTTTAGGCTATTGTGGGTGTGATTCATATGTGGGAGGTCCGTGTTCAAACCATGAACACAGTGCCTTTGCCATGTGTTAATCTACCCCCTCCATGATGACCATGGGACCAGTGCGGTGGGACGCCTCAGAAGGTGGCGTCTACCCTTTTTAGTTTATACTTTATACTAGAAAGCTACATCTTTGGGGAGCATAAGAAGATTTATGCAAAACATCAACAGTTTGTCAAAATCTTCTTAAAAAACAAACAAAAATTCCAGCTATACTATAACTACATATAGCCACAGGGGGTTGGTACTTGAACTAATAATTTATGATCATATATATATATATATATAATCACTTCCTAACCAGCACATACATAGCAACACGTGGACTGCGATAATCCGGATGCCAACCTGCTTGATCAACCCGGCCAATCGTGAACTCCTCCATTGCTGCTTCCATGAAGTATTCAAGGATGGCATCTGCCAAACAACCAACATCTTCAAATATGCCATCTATGAGCGACTGTTTTCGAAAGCAAACAAATATAACCTCTCAAGCTCTTACCATTTCGAAGTTCTCCAGCCAGAATAATTGTGGTGTTAATCCCACTGAGTTCTACCAACGTATCTAACAAATCGGTCACCGCTCCTTCGCTATAGATGACATCCGATCCAATCACTACAAAAAACATTAAACAATGACAACATTTCAAGACATTAACTATACAAATTACATCTCTGCCATCCAACCACAATCACCTCCACTCTGTATGTCATTGATTATGTAATCATAAACAGGTAAAGACATTAACTATTCGTATACAAAAAGAACAAAATAAGCATATTTGTGGGTGAACCCAATTCAAGATTTTGACCTGCACCAAATAATTATTAGTTTTGATGTGAATCCATTGCGACCAGTTACCTAACCAACGAGCCCAACCCATTTTGCTACCTCTGGAACCACCTTATGTCTATTGGTTTTCTTTTCACTGGAGTCCTAAATGAGGACCAACATGAGATCATCTTTGCAAGCCAATAATGTGACAAATGGTTGAATATGAGCCAAAACTTATTGTTATACGGTTGTACATATACAAAAAGATAGTTATCCTCCCTCCATCCCGTGAAAATTGCAGATATTTGAAATGATCTGTTATTTGCCACATAATTGTGAAGGGTTGAGTTCCGGTGAGAAGTGCCAAATGTTTTGAGAAGCGTGAGAAGTGGTTATCAACCGTTGGATGAGAAATGAACGAACATTAGGATGGGATGCACCGAGATGCACCAAATCAATTCCCTTTTAAGACGCAATTCATGCGAGTGTATTTGATTAAAAGTGATCAACGGTTTAAAAGCACTTCTCACATTTCTCACCAAAAATAACACTTCTCATATAATCCCATGCCTAACTGTAAATATGTAAAATTAACATGTAAATTTCCAGAAAAAATGGAATATTAAGGAAGACTTTATGTTTTGAAGTTATTCTCATCAACTACAAAATGTTGGTACTAAACTGAATGCTAAAGTATGACGAGTCTTAGGAATTTGACAGTTGTTTATTAGGTTGTGTTTGGTACTTGAAATTAGAGTATGTTGGACATACAAAAAGGTTTTGTCCCATGTTTGGTATGACATACGCTTGGGACAAAATTGACATTTTTTGTCCCACCTTTTCGGGAGGAAATTGACAAAAGTGGGACAATTTTACCGTAATCCCATTTTTCCCACATCAAAACTTCTTTTCAAACTTGTATGACCTTTGTATTGTTCAATAAGATGATAATACACACACACACACACACACACATATATATATATATGTGTGTGTGTGTGGAGATAGAGAATCAAATAAAACACCATGAGAGGCAATCCAATGTTCCCAACGATTCAATGGGTTTCGTTTTAAGTTGGGGTTCACTTATGAACCAATTATCACATGTTATTTGTTACGCATATAAAACGACACATGTGAAATAGTTTTATATATGAAACATTAAGGATTGTTGCATGAAATGAAAAAACTAGAACCCATGAAACTCATTAAATGGTTGGGATCCTCCCTCCCTCGATCAAAGCAAGAGAGCTCGCACACACTTGGCCCAACGACCTAAGCACATGTGATTTTTAGTCTAAAATCAGATGTGATATGTGTTCTCTTATTTTGGCATTGTTCACATTTGAGACCAACCATATACATATATATATATATATATATATATAGGAATGGTTAGCATTTCATGGTTAATGTATTAAGATTGGGTATTTCCATAAGTTACCATTAAGAGTTCTCTCATGATCATCCAACAAGAAAGTAATTCTTATAGTATTTATTCTACTTGTTTGAATGTGGTATACCATCAACAAACTTATAACTACTGATGTCTGAAGTGATAAGGTAAAAGTTGGTACCAAAATCAGGTAATGGGTGAATGAATTCTGGTTCAGGAGGATCCCCCCAAGTGAGCTCATCAACCGTTGCACAACCCCGCACGTCTCCATACATATTATCCTCAACGTTCTTTTTAAGAAGCCTCAATCTATCTGGCATATCTGTAAGAATAACTTGAGCACCTAGAAGAGCTGCAATACAACTGGAAACACAAAATCAGAATTCAAAAATCCAAACCAATAATTGGCTTGCATTAAACCAAGAATGTGAGAATGGTAAAGAAAGTTTAATGGATGGGCTAAGTACCCACCCAACTAAGCCACAGCCTGCGCCTAGTTCAACCATCTTCTTGCCTTGAAGAACAAGTAATCCTGTCTCCACTGCATTCTCCAAAAACTTCCCCAAAACAATTCCACTATCCCACATAACCGATCCAGTAACTCCAGGAGCACCCTAGAATCAATGAATTCACAAAAATAAATACAATTTAGGTCTAATAAATAAATAACCTAAGGATATGTTTTTAGGGTTTTAGGGAGGGAGTGAGTTAACCAACCAGGGAAGAAGGGGATTGGGAAATGGAGAGACGACGACCGCAAGCATCGAGGGTGAGATTGAGAGAAGATTGGGAGACGAAAGCATTTGGTTTAGAGAAAGTTGGCTGTTGAAGCCCCCAAAGCAGCATCATCTCATCAGAGGGATCTCCTTTCACCATTCTAACTTTTCCTTTGTATGATCCTATCACCACCATCTCTTCTGAATCTTCTTCCATTTCCATTTCTTCTTTAACTTCTTCACACATTATTATCACTCACTAGGAGGATGATGCTTCTGAATTTGTTTTTCTTGGATTTCTTCTTTATTGGTTGCAATGCTTTTGGTCTCTTTATCCTTCATTTTTTTGGTTAGATAGTTTGATTTTAACTTTTTTTTTTCCCTAGGATGTGTTTACTAACAGCTTAACAGGGATTCTGGCTTATTCGCACAGACACAATAGGGTGTTTACTTACAACTTAATGCCTCAAAACCTGACTTATTCGCACAACCAAGGAACCCTTGGTTTTTGCAAGGGGTTTAAAGAAAAAAAGAAACCTGGTACTCTTATATTCATATACTTACGGTCTGTTCTCTCTCAAGAAACCCTAACAGCCTCAGCCACCACCTCCACGATCTTGGAAGCCGCCGGCAACAGTCGTCGGCACCGTTGTCATCTCTTGCCGGAGCCGTTGTCATCTCTTGTCGGAGCCGCTCTCTCTTTCTCTCTCTCTCTCTCTGTTGATGTTGTTTCCTCTCGCCGACATTGCTATCTCTCTCGTTGTTGCTGTTGTTTCCTCTCGCCGACATTGTTATCTCTCTCGTTGTTGCTGTTGTTTACTCTCGCCGGCGACCTTCTGCTACCTCTAATGATATTTGTTCTTTTCTTTTATTTTGTTCTTTTCCTATTTTTTTTCTTTTATTTTGTCTGGAGGGTGTTTGGGATTGCTTTTNTATTGACTTATGGTGGTGGAA
>LUCG01038547.1:153-13922 GCA_001633085.1 Carthamus tinctorius | reverse complement strand
TCCTCACGTTTTCTTAGAAAGTTATGTTTTTCATTTGAACCTTTTTCTATATATATATATATACATATGTAAAACAATAATGATTCTCTCTATACATCAAGTTTTAGAGAGTTCTCTAAACTTGGAGATTTTTCTAGTTTTCTGTGTTTTAGAGAACCATATAGAAAATCTGTTGGAGCAATTTAGAGGAAAAAAGTGTCATTTTCTCTATTTTAGAAAAGTTGTTGGAGATGCTTTAAGCTAGATGACCATGTAAAATGACCTAAATAGATATGTTAAAATACCAACTGAGAAAAGCTAAGCTTATAAGCTAGTTTATGGCTAACCAAATAGGGCTTTTTCATTAAGCTAAAAAATAAGCTATGCTTATGGTTTTCAAACATGGCCAAAACTATCTAATTGGTTTTGTCTCTCCTTTTGACCACAGGTTGACTTTCTGGTTATCAAATTCCGTTGTACTAAGAGCAATAATACGCAAAACTTTCGAGAAAGAGCATGCATCACATTCTTCCGAACAATCAAGTAAAACAAGTGAGATCACATCTCCACTCAAATGGAAGAAAGAGTCTTCTTTAAAAGAGAGTACAATTGGTCTACCATCAACTTCTAATGAATGGGAGGACCCTCGTATGGTTACTTCGATCTTGGAAAACATAGAATCTTGGATCTTTTCGCGCATTATCGAGTCCATCTGGTGGCAGGTTTTTCCCACAATCACACTCTTCCGGTGCTTTGGGGGACGTTTGGTTTGCATAATGTAATTTGATGGAACTGGAATTCATTGAAAGGATTTGACTTTGAAGGAATTGGAATGGAATTTGACCACATGTTTGGTTGGTAGGAATTCAATTCCTTCACTTAAGCCAAGGAACGATGAATTCCTCAAATTGTGGAATTCAAAGGATTCCATCAAGTTCATTAGAGAAACAAACATCACTAAGGAATTTGGTCAAATAAATTTGTCATTTCAATTCCATCAAATTCCTTTGAATTCCGCAAACCAAACAGCCCCTTAGATTTTTTACGATTCTATAGGTGTCTAATCTCGTCTTAATTTGTTCAGACGCTTGCTCCTTATATGCAAACCACGGCTGCAAAGGGTATCCTTAGAAGAGTTGTGGAGTCAGAGTCTAATAAAATGTGTGAAACATCATGTCATTCATACGATCAAGAGCAAGTGAACTCCTCCTTGGAGCTTTGGAAGACGGCTTTCATGGAAGTTTGTGAAAGAATTTGTCCTGTTCGAGCTGCAGGTCATGATTGTGGTTGCTTGTGTGTGCTATCTACAATGGTAACATTTTTTTACTATGCTCTATTATACATGCTTTTCTCTCTTTCACACACTTTACACGAGTTGGGGTCTCCATAGAAACAACTGCTAAACTCGGGTCTGTGTACATCTTACCCCACCCTAAGCGGACCCCACTTTTGGGTGGAATTTATTGGGGGAAATTGACCAAAATAGCCAATCTTCTCAACCAACTTCACTTTTTAGCCGCACTTTTAATTGAATTCCCATTTTAGCCAGAGTTTAGACAAATATCTTACGTATTTGCATAAGCTCGATATCAAATTAAAAAGAAAGAAAAAAGTTTTTTTTTTTTTGCGTAAAGATTCAAATTGTGCGTAAGGATTCAAAATTTTAAGCGCGCAAAGACTAAGGGTGCTCAAAGAACCGACCAACCCAACCCGAAAGAAATCAACCCAAGGTAATCCGACGTATAATCGATAAAAAATTTACTCAACCCGACTTAGAGAGAAACTAACCCGACCAACCCGAACGGGTTGGGTTGGGTTGAAAATTTTCAAACTGGCAACATCGGGTTGGGTTGTTTAAATGCCTCCAACCCGATCAACCCAAGCACCCCTTAGTAAAGATTATTTTTTTGCATAAATCTCAATATTTTGCATAAGGATTTTTTTTCTTCCAGAAATCAGTCTTTATGCAAATGGGTAAAGCTTCTGCGTAAAGAGTGGCTATTTTGGGAAGAGGCTCTGAAAAGTCGCTAAAAAGTGAATTTGGTTAATGGGATTTTAGTCAATTTCCTATATTATTGGGCTTATTTTGGTTTAGTTTTGTCAAAGGAGTGCCTATCCAACCGATGAAATTATGGCAGATCAGATTCTTATGTATTTTGAAAATTATTTTATTCAACTTCACATTTTCTCTCTAACGATGTGCATTCATCTGATTGGTGGACATGCTTTCTAAACTATACTTTTTATTATCGTTGCTCTAGATAATGAAGCAGTGCATGGGTAGATTAGATGTAGCGATGTTTAACGCCATTCTTCGGGAGTCAGCTGATGAGGGTCCAACCGATCCTGTATCTGACCCAATCAGTGATGTCAGGGTTCTTCCTATTCCATCAGGGAAAGCAAGCTTTGGAGCCGGTGCACAGCTGAAAAAAACGGTGAGTAAATTTAACTTAACCTTAGGCCCAAATCGATTTAACGGTATAACGCCTATTCATTTAGTGTATCCCATCTATATAGCATGAGAAGAAATGAATATATGATTTAGAGGCTTATTTAGTTGATAAAGAAAGGACCCACAAAATCGACTACGGAGAAAAATGGTATAAAGCGAATGGAACCTCAATGTTAAATAACTTATGTTTGATAGTATTAGACTATGGGGCTGTTTGGCTGGTTTTCCATCAAGTCCTGTATTGATAAAGTTGTTTATGTGACGTTGAGAAGGTTTTTGTTTGAGAGAGTTTTTTTAATAGATGGAAGGAGCGTGTTTTTATAATTAGGAGGGGTAGGTTTGGAAAAAGCTTGGCTCTCTGCATAAATCTCCCCACTCACTAGAAGCCACTACCAGACAGTCGTGTATAGTTGAAGGAATAAGTTGTGAGTCTCATTAAGCTGCTAACAAATAGGCCCTATAAATTAGCTGTTAGCAAATAAACTAGTCACGTTTGGTCAAAAACTAGTTGATAAGCCAAATGACAATATAAAATGACGTTAACAGACATTTTGAAAATTTAGTTGGAAACATATTATGGGCATAATTCGAAAAAAAGCTGGAGCTTATTGAAACGCTACTTCGAGCTTATGAAAAGCCCTAACATCTGTTCTTTTGGTCGAGTACAGATAGGAACCTGGTCCAGATGGCTCACCGATCAATTTGGCATCGAGATCAACGACTCTTTAACAGATGAGAATGAACTTGACTACGAACACGATATATCCTTCAACTCTTTTCATCTCCTCAATGCACTGAGTGAGCTCATGATGCTTCCAAAAGATATGCTCTTAAGCAACACGATACGAAAAGAGGTTTCTAACTTTAAAATCCATAATTATACTTTAAAAAAACCTGATATCCGGATGATCGATTTAATAATCTTAATTTAAATTCTTTTGAAGGTGTGTCCTACTTTTGGTGTACCATTAATAAAGAGGATTCTTGATAGTTTCGTCCCCGATGAATTCTGCCCTGATCCTATACCTGAAGTCGTGCTTGAAGCCATGGATTCAGAGGTTAGTTCTCTGCCCTGTGTTAGGCAATGACGTAGAAAATATATCAGAAAGTCTTGAGTTTTAGGTTAGGAGCATGACCTTTTTGCAAAATTCATCTATTTTTAGCTCAATGACCTTTATTTTACCTTCAAAAACCCAACAAGATTTATTAAGGTATATGACTTTAAATGAGTTTTCCACTAAATCTATCACCTTCTGAGGAGGGATTTAGGGATATGAATTTTATTAAAAATCATATACCAGAACGACTCTTCAAAACTGTCTGCACCTAGTTGACTGTAAAAACTAAGAAATATAGTAGAGGATTTGCAAAATGATCGATCTTCCGGAGAAGGTCATTGAGCTAAATAAGGTCATGTATTTGAAGATTATTCTAGTAGTCAACATTTGTTCCAATCTAATCTTAGGTAGTTTGTGACAACTTTGAGATCCAATATGAACCAATCATTTTACTAAATTTATTGTTTTTATTTTTTTAATATAACAACCGCCTAATAGTGTTTTTTGGGGGGATTTTTTTTTTCTTTTTTAAGTAATTAATTATAGAAATGAGTGGTCCATATTGAACCTTAAGGTTACCTTAAACAACTTTTTTTTGGAAGGCATAGCGACATCGAACCAACGAACGACTATCATGAACACAGACACACACACACACACACGCATGCACGCCTCCCTGGCGGTATCGGGCATCCACGGGTAGCCCACTAATCCGCCGCTGGACCTAGTGCCCATCCATAGTCTTTGGCTAGGCTGGGAGGGCGACCTAGTCTATGACTGGACCAGCCTAAGGACTGGGTACTCTTCATGCCCTCAATTGACTCCTCTTGGATTTAAACCCAGGTAGACTGGGATCCCATCCACAGTCCCCTCAGGATGGTACTGCCCTTAGGAAGACCAACTTAGCTAGACATGATTTGTCCTTAAACAACTAATTAGGATGCATTTGATAAAACTTGTGTTTTTTTTGCTAAAACATTGATCAGGATTTACTCAAGAGTGGCAAAGATTGCATCACCGGGCTCCCCTGTGCCGCACCTCCCATCGTATATCGTCCACCTTCTGCATCTTTAATTGGATGCATCTTAGTAGACGATGGAAACCGGGCTAAGTTATCGCATAGTGGATCTTCGATCCTACGAAAATCAAATACAAGTGATGATGAACTTGATGAATTGGATTCACCGTTGACTTCAATCATCGATTCTTCTCGAACCGTAACTGCTTCAACAAAGTCCATTTGGGCGTTGAATTATTGTGGGAGTCACAATACCGTTAGGTATCAACTCCTTAGAGAGGTTTGGATGAATAGCGAGTAGCAATTGTTGGAGTCTCACAGCAGTTAGACCTAACTCAATTTATCTCTTGTATATATTGAAATTTCAGTTATGTTATTTAAGGGTTCTTGTGAAGAGTAATCTAATAGAGTTTCTAATATTATCATAACAAACTTTTTTCTTCGAAAGGGTATATGAGGCTTTGCCCCGATTAATCCCAGCAAGATTCACCGACAGCTAAGCATGGTGCCGTGAGTTAATCCCAGTGACCACAATCTGGAAACATCTGGATTTGAACTTGAGCGTAGAAGGATTAACAAGCCACTTCCCCTACAAGCTTTAACCTAACCAGTACGCCATAACCTTGTGGTTTATAACAAAGTTTCTTGAAATGTTCTTTGTTTTTTAAATAGACATTTTAGTTTAGGGTAGAGTGTATTAATTAACATTTTATATTTAATTAATAAATCAGATTAATTAAATCACCAAAATTAATTTCATGGCTCTTATAGTTATTAAATGATTAAGCTCTTATAGTTTAAGAAAGAGCAAGTTAATATCATCAAGTTAAAGGTTGGATAATAAATACTTGTAATATTAAATTCCAAAGTTTAATAAGTAATTGATGAATCATAGTTACGTGGTTAGAAATATAAAATATGTACGGATTTGATCAAAATTGTACCTTCCTAATCAAAACCAAGTTGACGTTGACCAACCTAAAAGTCGCTTCTTCCGGCTTTTCCATTTGATTCCTTGTGGATTTTTTTAAACCAAATTAATTAAAAAAATATGCACATCTGTCAAATTCTCAAGAGGAAACTCATTATGTTAATTAATAGTTTGATTTCTTAATTATTTTCTTATAAAATTCTTATAAAAAAATGAGTAGGAGATCAAATTACTAATTTAAAATGACAAATAATGAATTTTTTTCCTGAAATAAAGAAAATAAAAATATTAATGCAATTTTTGGTAACAAATGCTCCTAAACCCCTTTTCAAAATGAAAAAAGAATGTAGAAGAGGGAGGTTAATCTTCAAATTGGCATAACATCAGTGAATGTGTAAACCATTTTAATAATATGTTAATGTTTTAAAATTTTAACATGCATATATCTTGAAGCTAAATTTAATTACTTTTTAAATATTTTAAACTTTGATTAGCTATTTTAAAGAAAATTTGACAATTTTGTTTGAAAAAGTTCTTATATATTATTATATTATCTTTAAAAGTTGATTTTTTTTAAAAGACAAAAGCATAACAGGACATTAGGATGGTTGTTTAACAATGGAAAACTTATAATTTAAAATTTTCCTTTAGGTAAACTAGGTAACATACTTCATGTGTCTTTTTCTAATATAAAAAGAAATTTTTTTCATCTACCATAGAAAAAAGATAATAATTTTATAGAATTTCTATTACGGTATTTTTTTTAACCTGCAAGATAAAAGATTTACTTTTTTTAATGAATAAAGAAATTTTTTTTCATCTAATAACTAATAAATATAACTGAAAATTAAATAATTACTTTGGAAATAGTTTATTTGTAAATAAATGTCCAACTTTATTTAATTTTCCAAAGTCAATATTATTTATTTTTCCAATTTAAGTAATTAATTAAAGCAAATCATGTCTACCTCATTTGGTCTTCCTAAGGAGGGTAACATCCTAAGAGGTTATAAATGAGATCCCAGTCTACATGGATTTGAACCCAATGGGAGTCAATATAAGGGCATGAGGATTGAGGAGTACCTAGTCCTTGGGCTGTTCCAGTCGTAGATTGGACTTCCTCAACCCAGTTAAAGACTGTGGTTGGACTTTCGATCCAACTTAAGCTGGGTGAGGACAGCGGCGGATTAGTGGTAAAAAAAATTAACAAATTAAAACTATATAGTCCCAGTTTTTGATTGAAAATACTTGTTACAGAAAAATAATCCATTCTATGGTCATGGTAACGTGAGTCACATGCCATTAATTTTTGCTTATTTCCTGCCAATTTCCCCTTGTTGAAATTTTTGCAAATTCTAATAATAATCGACTATTTATGTGGTCGTTATTTTATTATTTTCAATCACGACTTTGTAAAATGATGACGTGAATGCCCATTTGGTAGTTATAGCTGTTATTCAATGTCAAATTTCCACTCTTTAAAAAAAAAAATTAAAGAACACATCATATTTAAAAATTTTAAAATGATACTGCCATTTTATTAAAAAAAAAATTAATTGTAGCATAAAATTCTAAATATATTATTTATATATCCACTTAAAAGAATATCCAAAAAATCCCTTTTATTTTGCTGATTGGGGATTGTTAAACCACTTTTAATTTGTTAAATAACCTATTTTCAACAGTTATCCTATTAGTTTTAAAATAATACATTAAAGAAAAAACTTTAATTTGAATTTAAGAAAAAAAAAACTAATGGGTTATAAAATAAACATCATTTATCCACGTTGTATTTTAAATATACATTATTAAATATCGTTATAAATAACAAGGGGGTGAATCTGGAACATTCTGAAAGTGAAAGGATATGAGTTTATTTCCCCGTTGTTTCCTCCCTTTGAAAATTTCGTAATCTCTTACACCCTTAAACTTTATGTTTTGGTCAAAATAAACCCCGTGGGTAAACCGCGTACATCATCCCTTGTTATATATTTTCCTCAATTCCGCTTGGCTCTTTCAACAAACACTTTTTTCTCTTTATAGTATTTGTGCTTTTAATCAACTTTCATGGACAAAGAACAACAATACCAACGTGTATTTGGACACTTAGATAAAAATGGAGACGGGAAGATATCGCCACCGGAGCTCCAAATTTGCATTGGCGGAGATTTGTCACTGGAGGAGGCGGAGATGGCGGCGGCCATGATGGATTCCGATGGTGACGGGTTGTTGAGTTTGGAGGATTTGGTGAAGGTGGTGGAAGCCGCAAACGAAGAGGAAAAAATGAAGGATTTAAAAATGGCGTTCAAGATGTACGAAGAAGTGGAAGGGGGTGGATGTATAACCCCGAAAAGCTTAAGAAGGATGCTTAGCAAATTGGGAGAGTCGAGAAGCGTTGATGATTGTAAGGTGATGATTGCTAAATTTGATGTCAACGGTGATGGGGTACTTAGTTTTGATGAATTCAGGGAAATGATGTCGTGATTATTATTCCTAACTCTCATTTCTATCTATGTATATATAATCTTCTTTTCTTTCTTTAAACGATTTTCATGACTTATTATTTGTACGAGTTGAATGAATTCTTCGATATTATGTATGTTTTGTAATAACTATTTTGCAGTCGTTTGTTGTTTCTAGTAACTTTGTTCATTTATTCGATATCAAATTTAAATTTTAAGCATTCTCGCAAACATTTATTGTTTTGTTTTTTTCTAGAAACGTGTGCTGCTAATTGAAAATGAAAAATATACAAAGGATTTATAGAAGGCGGGAAAAGAATATTGGATTTCCAGTTGCAACAAAACAGGGTCAACCTTCCAATCGAATGAAAAGGAGGTACCAGAGAGAAATCACACCAACAAATGATTTATTTATTCAGATATTTTAGGTGTATTTTCATTTCTTTCTTTTTTTAAAAACAAAATACACACATACCCAATTAACCAGACTTCTAAAATCCACTCCTATCTTTGGGTGTATTTAATATGTACATAATAGAATTTATAAATCTTACAATTAATACAATGTTAGATTATGATTGGACATGAATGATAGGTGGAATAAAAACTAATTTCTGAAAATTTACTAAAATATTCATTTTAATTCAAAACTCTAAAATCGTTCAGAATCCTTGTTTACATACTCAACGCAACTTTAAGGAGTTGTTTGTTTTTTCATAAATACCTCTTAAATCTAGAACTTAAGAGGATTGCAAACTTAAGACCATTTGTTTTATTTTTAAGAAAATATCTATCTAAAGACCCTTTACTGTCCTCTGAAATTTGAAAAGATGCATCGTCCACCTCTTATTTTTTAAATGTGAAATCATACTTGAGACTTTAGAACTATTTAAAAACAAACGACACAGCCATTCATGCCAACAATGTTATATGAAACCCAGTCAAATTGTTTTTCAAAAGAGCATTTAAACCCTCCAACAAGGATTAGATGTCACAAAGTAAAACTTCGTTTCAATATCATGTTAAAGCTAGGACAAATTTTATTACAAACCTAAAATTAATTAGAAAATAGAAAACTGTCCATACCTGCAACACACGGTATATTCATCAATAATATAAACTTGTATGATTGTTGATGAATAACACGTATATTTTCATCTTAAATGTGATAAACGACTTTTATATTAATTATAAAAGTTTTATATTTTCAATAAAGTATTTAAAAAGAGAGAAGATTTGGGATTGAACTTGTATCAAAGTTAAAAGGTACAACCAACTCTAATGGTCTAACCCTATAGGGTTAGCTCAATTGATAATAACCGAGAATTTTATTCATTCATCACCTCTTCAAGTCCTACTGAGATTTTTCTAACTCTTCTATACGACCCCTGAGGAGGTAAAGCAAGGCCCGCCGTACAAATTGACTCCAACACCCACATTTAACAAAAGAAAGATCCAACATAAAACTCTACACATATATAAACTAAAAATCATTTACATCTTTAATAGCAAATGGTTGAGCCACAAGAGGTCTACAAGAGCTTTCCCGAACGATCACTTGCTCCTCTCCGCCATCCGCCGCCATTTCCGCCAGCCTCACCACCACCTCTCCGGCGGTTGGCCGCAACGACGGATCGTCCTCCACACAATCTCTTGCAAGATTCACCAACACCATTGCCGCCTCAAACGAATAACTCTCGGTCAACGCGTTATCCATCCATTCCGTCACCTTCTCTGTCGCGTTAACGGAGTCGAGAATAAGCTTGATTTTTTCCGACAACCGACAACCGTCGTCATTCTCCGATTTGCCCCTCCTAATGGGCGGCTTTCCCGATAGTATTTCGAGCAAAACAACCCCGAAAGCGTAAATATCCACGCTCGGACCAATCACGCCTGAATTTGAATATTCTGGCGCGATGTACCCTTCATCCCAAGTTTCGGGGAAACTGGAATACAGATATCCCGAAGAAGGTACTTCTTCGGGATAACTCTGATCCCGGACGCATTCTTCCAGGCCAAAGTTACCAACTTTGGCACCGAATTCTTCGTCCAGAAAGATATTCCGGCTCTTTATGTTTCTATGAACGTAACTCGGGTTCAGCGTCTGATGCATGTATTGTAATGCATTCGCGACATCCAAACAGATCTTTAGCCGTTGATTCCAGTTCAAGAAACAAGAACACGAAGCTATGAAATGAGACTTCATCGCCAAACCGCCGTGAATCCAATCTTTTAAAGACCCGTTTTTGGCATATTCAAACACCAGAAACTCCTCGCGGGTGGGTATCATCGTGTTTTTGTCGGTACCATCTCCAATACAGAATCCGAGCAATCGGATTATGTTCGGGTGGAATCGAGTCGGGCTCTGGAAGAGCTCGAACTTGATCTTGGAGACGGTATCGGAATCCGTGCATTTGACCGCCACGTTTTTGCCTTTGAGGCGGCCGTGATACACAGATCCCTCGATCAGATTGGCGGAGGAGAACTCCGTGGTGGCCACGCTCAGCTCCTCCACGGTGTACCTCTCCACCACCGTTGCCGCCACCTTCCGTGGTGTGGTCGGGAGGATATGATCGTCCAAAGATTCCATCTGGGACGAGGATTCGAACGAGACTTTCTTTTCGCTCGCGGTTCGGACACTTAAACTTAGTTGTTGGAGCTCCAAATCGACGCTTTTGTTGCATGACAAACAATGCTTTGGCTTTGGCTTCGGCTTCTTTCGCCGACATACGATCACGTAAAATGCCGACGCTGCAACTGCGATGCAGATGCCGAAAGCGACCACGCCGACCGCGATATAAACCCGAATGGGTTTCGTTTTCGGGTGCATGGTTATATAAAGTGGGGAAAGTTGATGAGAAATGGTGAAAGAAATTGGTTTAAAGATTTCTTGAAATTTGATAACTGGTGGCTTGTAAATATATAGTGTACATGGAAGAACCCTAATCCCCAAGTTTTGGAATGCCAAGAATCGTGGGTTTGGTTTTCTATAATCATCTAAGATTAAACCCTTTTAATGGATGAATGCTCCACATGCATAGCATATTCATCGAGATGGTTGACGAGTGGAATCCAGAGCAAAAAGTTGGATTTTGGGGCCAAATCGAGATTCATTCATCTCACATATAATTAGGGTCAATAGGATATGTGAAAAGTGTTATTTTTAAATTATTGATCACTTTTAATTAAATAGTTTTTTATGAACAGCAGGAACTAATTTGTTGTATATCTTGGTGCATCTCATCACAATGTTCATCCATTTTTCATCTCACCACTTCTCATGGTTCTCATCAGAACCCAACCCTTATATTATAACTGATAAGTTAGTTGTCGATTGAAATGTTAGTTGTTGGTTAAGAAGTTGGTTGTTAGTAGATATGTTAGTAATGTTTGATAAAGACCGGCTACAAAGCTAAGAGGGTAATTTGGTTAGTTTTTCGTTAAGTTTTGTATGGATAAAGTTGTTTTTGTATATTAATCTGTCTGTATGGATTATCAAGGTTTTTGTTTGAGATGGTATTTTAAATGTAATGAGCGTGTATAATTGTCTATTTTAAAGTTTAACTTAAATGCGTCAACTGAAGTGGGCAGTAATGATTGAAGGATGGAACGAAAACAAAAAAAAACAAAAGAAGTGCAAGACTACAGTCTTCCTATTTTACATTTTTGCAAATTTGGTGTGCATCTCGTCTAAAACCAACATTGAAAACGAAAAAATGGTGTTATGATGGTAAACGAAAATAAGAAATAATTAAGTGGCTAGGTTATAACTTAATTTAAGGTTGAATCAAACATAAATAACAATTAAGATTGGTGATGTGTTGGAAAGTGTGTTTTGATTCATAGTAAGTAAGAATGGAGGAGAAACATTCGAGATGAATCTACACGTGACAACACATGCTGCACATTGATCCGGCTTAAAGTTAAACAGATCCCAACACACAACTTCATTTCATGATATAAAAAACAAGAGACTCCTCCTCCTGAGAGAATAAAGTTTTAAATTCTTCTTTTTTTTTTACATAAAAGATTCAACTCTTATTTACAAAACAAAATAATTAAAATTTAGAAATAAACTACTGATGCTCCTCCTGTTAAATGTATGATTTTAAAAGGACCACCAAAAAACTTGTACAATTCTATGGAATTTACTGAAAATTGATATTGTTTTACATAAAAAAGTCTTCTCCTTAAAGCTTCATTGTTCTGCATGTGCCTTGATGGATCAAGTTTAAACACCACAAGCTTTCTAAATCTTATCCCTATAAGTGGAAACTTATGTTAAACTAACATAACCCAGAATCCTTTTATAAAATGTCACATCATTTAACCATAAAATATAAGCTACATAAGTTTTACAAAACAACTGTAAATCTATTGGTTTGTTACTTGCAGTTGTAAACATTTTCAAAAAACAAAAGCTACAGAAATCCCCAAAATTTAAGGCTTAAAACAAGAAATTTGCAATTCCAACCTTCAATCCGGTGATGATGTAAAACCAACTTATATCCTTAATTTCGTTTTAACAAAACTAGGAACACACAACGAGACATTATAGTGGCATTCTTCAACAACATATATTTTTTCAAACGACATGACCAGGGGCGGATTCACATATGGTTTAGTGGGGGAAGGGCCCCCATTAGGAAAGTTTTTTAAGTTAAAAACATTTCTTTAAAATATTTCTACTATGGTTCTCCCCAGTAATTTCTGGTATGGGACCCATCAACAAAATAAAACAACTTGAAATCAACTAAAAAATCAAAAAGAACTCTTGAAATCAACCAAAAATCCCGAAAAAAATTCCCTCAAAATCGCTAAAAAACTTAGAAATCCCTTAAAAAGTCCTGCCACCGGACATGACCATAAAGCTGTGGCACAAGATACTGCCTTTATGCTCATTTGGTTTGTTTTGTAGGAGTTTATTATGTTTTGAATACCCAAAATAACAAAAGTCTTGCTATATGCACACCTATTTATGTTAAAATCAGGTCAAATCATGCATTATAAATGTAAAAAATAAGTCATGGTGTTGATGTATACGAGGAGGAAATTAGTTAGAAGTACATTTAAAAATACATGGATGGTGCATTTTGCTTACCCCAATAACAACGGTTGTCGACATGCTGAAATGTGTAAATACGTTCAGCTAGATTTCTGTACCTCAACGACGCTTTCCCTTAACAACGATATAATTTGAGCAGGCTTGGCAGCTCCAAACACCGAACTGCCTGCAACTATGCAGTTTGCACCTGCTAAAACTGCAGCATCAATGGTTGAAGGCCCTAAACCTCCATCTACCTGCAATGCATCGTAACTGTAAACATGACCCTCATGTAATCAGAGAAGAAGTTTGAACATTTCATATACGAAACAACACTTGATAAATATTGCATTAGAATTGTTTTGTAAAATTGATTTGGTTTGTAAAAGAATGGGACTAGAATGAAAACTCATCTTTCATTGCGATCGTGAGGACAACCGAGATCGCGACACATGTCCACAACTCCACATACAGTATGAATAACAAAGATGAATGTTCATACATTATTCGAGATGAATCATATATTATTCATTCTGAATGCTATATTATTCATCTTCAATGTTGTATTATTCATCATTTATAATGCAAGACAATCACCTTCGTTATACGTATAGGGATGGGTTCCGGTGAGAAGTGTCAAATTTGGTGAGAAGTGGTTATCAAACATTGAATGGGATGCACCGAAATAAGATGCACCAGATCAATTCCCTTTTAAGCTACAATTCATGGGAGGGTATTTGATTAAAAGTGATCAACGGTTTAAAAGCACTTCTCACCAAAAATAACACTTCTCACATGATTCCATGCCTATATATATATAGAGAG
>LUCG01038494.1:354-10706 GCA_001633085.1 Carthamus tinctorius | reverse complement strand
GCGCTCTCGGCTGTCCTCACGTTCACAACCAAAAAGTGGTTCACATTTGAACCCACCCCATAACTATTATATTTATGTTTAATAGTAATCATTATTAAATTAAACTAACAAGATAAAAATATTAGAGGGTCATCCCAACCACCTGAGCCAGCCAACCTTTTTTAGAAACATCATCCCTTTTGATTTGATGATGTTTTGGCAAAGCTAGACTACACATCCACTTTGCCAACAAATGATGCTTTCATGCTTCCCCCCCTATTAAAGAGTTTTCACCTTCTATTTATTGATTATATTCATGTGACTATTGACTAACATAAGTAACTTAAATCGTTATATTATATTTATGATTAATTTCAATAAAATAAACTCAATTTGACATAAAATACAACAAAAAATAATAATTTGGATGTTAATATCTCAAACCCCCTATGACAAGTTAATTAAGTAATTTGATTAAAATTTGATCAAAACAATGTTGTTATTTGTAAAATATGAGATTAGTATGTGATTATTGATTCATACTGTTCAATTTTAGAATAAACATAAACATGAAAGTACAGTAACTCTAGGGGCGAAAAACATAATTTACTCTAATGATAATCAAAGACATGAAATTGAAAAGGGGTATTGTGGTTGTAGGAGGAGCAAGTGGAATTGGGTTAGAAACATCAAGAGTATTAGCAGAGAGGGGAGCTCATGTGATTATAGCAGCAAGGAACATGAAGGCTGCAAATGAAGCTAAGCAACTCATCCTTAACCACAATCAGAATGCTAAGATTGATGTTCTTCAGCTTGATCTTTCATCTCTCAAGTCAGTTAAGGCCTTTGCTGATAGCTTCAAAGCTCTTAATCTTCCCCTAAACATCTTAATGTAAGTCATCTATCTAGTTATACATACCTCCCATCTTTTTCCACCCAACTATTAACATCATTCCAACTACACATTTGTTGCAATCTTTTGTCTGTCTAACTGAAGAAACCTCTAAATTTGGCAGAAATAATGCCGGTGTTATGTTCTGCCCCTTCCAACTCTCTCAGGATGGGATAGAGATGCAGTTCGCAACAAATCATCTAGGTAGGTCACACTCATTCATCCTGAACATTCAAAAATCACAGCTGAATCCTTTTGAAGCCAATCTACTCTTCGTGGCAAAACAAGAGTCGAAGGTTTCAGCTGGAACTAATGTAGCATTTGTTTATCTTGATCACCATAACTGAGTCGTCAATTACCAAAAGTTACTTTCTGGAAATGATCATTGTCAGGTCACTTTTACTTGACAAACCTACTACTTGACAAGATGAAAGAAACTGCTGCAGCTACTGGAATTGAGGGCAGAATTGTAAACTTGTCATCTGTAGCTCATCTTTACACTTATGAACAGGGGATCAGATTTGATCAAATCAATGATAAAGATAGGTAAATCTGTCGATATTTGTTCTTTAATGTCGTTCAATACCTCTAATATGCTGCATAACAACAACGTTGATCCTAAGATTTTTTTTTTCTGAATCAGCTATTCAGACAAAAAGGCATATGGCCAGTCCAAGTTAGCTAACATATTGCACGCAAATGAGCTTGTACGGCGCTTAAAGGTATTAATCTGTTTTCTGTTTATCAATGATAACATTTTAAGCTCATATTTGTTTAAAATTAAAATGCAGGAAGAAGGGGCAAATATTACTGTGAACTCGGTACACCCAGGGCTAATAATGACGGATCTCATGAGACATTCATTCCAGCTTATGAGTAAGTGTATCTATGCTCATATTTCTAGTTCTGTCTGATGAGAAGAAAATGATCATTTCCTTTACATAACAAGTAAATAATTGATGCTGTAAAAAGAGAATAATGGAAATTTTGGCATGTTTACTTGGTAAACTTCAATGGTTCAAATAGTGTAGAAGTAGAAAATACTGAATGCATCTATTTACCATGGATTTTAGACCACAAACCAAGCGAGTGGGGATTCTCACACACCATACAAATCTAATTGGTTTATTGTAACTAGAGATGCCCAAAAAAGGCCCAAGCCCGATCAGACCAATTCTTTTTTCAAGACCCGGTTAAGGCCCAGCTTAAAACCCACAAAGCCCAAAAAACTTGGTCTGAAAAAGCCCGATCTAGCCTAACTTCACGCCTAAAGCCCGGCCTGAGATTTTATTGATTAACCGAAAACGGCTTTGTGCATCTCTGATTGTAACACATGATATGGACATATGGTATTGTGAGTCTACTAGAAGTCTAGAAGAAAGAATTGTCAAGTTTTGTCTATGCTTTTTGACAGGACTACTGAAGCTGTTCACTTATCTCCTATGGAAAAATGTCCAACAGGTACTCTTCATCCTAAATATTAATAGGCTTCCTTTTCTTTTTTGGATTTTTTTTTGGAAGGCATGGCGGCACCGAACCTCTCGAACGACTACCACCGAACACACTCACGCACGCACGCCTCCCAGGCGGTATCGGGCATCCAACTGGGCAGCCCCCTAGTCCGCCTTGTCCCGACCCAGCTTACACTAGGCCTATTCCCAGCCTAAGTCTTTGACTTATTGAGCTANCAATTGTTCCCCCATGGAATCGAACCCGGGTCTCCCCAAGGATGTTACCGCCCATGGGAAACCAACTGAGCTAGCCTTGATTTGTTCTTTTTTGGATTTATCTTATAGTTATTATAGATATGTTGTTATGTAAATCATTTATTATTATATACAGGGTGCGGCAACAACATGCTATGTAGCAGTGCACCCACAGCTGAAAGGGGTGAGTGGAAAATACTTTGTGGACTGCAATGAATATCCAGCAAGCAAGTTTGCAAGTGATCCTGAGTTGGCCAAGAAGCTCTGGGACTACAGCAACAACCTGGTCAACTCTCTTCAGAACTCCTAATTCTTTTTCCCGACTTTTTTCTTGTAATGCAAATGTACGTGATGAATATCTTACAGTTCCGTTTTATGTTTTACTTGGAATTTGTTTTAGTTGTCGACTCCGTCTAAAATCAAAACAGCTATAGAAAAATGTGGCTATCATGTTGTTTAATTCTTGTGGATTTACACGGGTTATATCCTGGTATTTAATTTGTTCAGGTCAGGTCGGTTTCTGGTTTCATTATTTTTTTTTTGGTTTTGATTCTGTCTGGTCATTGAGATTGCCATAATTCAAATATGCAAAATACAAGTATGAACTCCTACTCTAGAAGTTAACCGCATGGGTTGTGGTGGAATATACCATCTCCCCCAGGTTTGATTCCAGGCGTCCACAACAATTGTGGTCATTGAGAAATATGGGTATAGCCTAGGACACCCTTCCAAAAAGGTCACGGTAACAAAGTCCCAATTGCTTGAACCTTTGTATTTAAACACTTGGTGAAGTCACAGATGAGGGAAAGAGAGTGAAAAACTTGAACTATAACTGCTTGAAGTTGAATAAAAAGTTGCTACAATGAAACATAAAGATCAATAACAAGTGAGAAGAAGGAAAGGAATGAGCACCCGGTCTTTAATTGGCAGGATGCATCAAGCACGATTGGAGGAGAATACCTTCTCTACTTTCAGCACAAGAAATAAAAAGCAAGCTAATGACAAGAGAAGTGCAGCAAGCATTACGAATAACATGGCTTGCAGCGAGATGTTTGGACTCAAAAAGAATACAACTGCAATTGAAGCACTCTGCCAGAGCTTAAGTTGTGCAAAAGTTCCTTCCTGTTAATGGTGACAACAAAAGAGGTGTTATGATCAACAATCACACAGACACATCTGATAAGAAGCAAAGGATATCAAATATGGTATCAGGGGTGTTTTAGGCAATAGAAAATAGCCAAATGAACAAATGATTGCTTCGAAAGGGAGGTCATTACCATGTCGTGCTTGAAAAGCATTGCCAGCAAAGCATTAAGCTGTGTCATGAGCACCCCATCGCCAATTCCCCATATTGCTGCAACGAGAAGTGGGTATACTAAGCCAAGAACACCAGTAGGTGCGCTGCAAAGAGACGGAGAATGATGTAAGGATCAGAAAAAGAGAAGAAATCTAGTCATCTAGAGTCCAGAACTACATCTGCACAAATTTAAAAGGAGGGTAACCTGTAACTTAGCAGCCATATCAATATACCACCCTGAAGAATGGCTCCACCAGAAACAATCAAAGTGATAGACGTGAGACCTGATGTAAACCGACCAGCAGCTAGAGAACACTGATACAAGTTTCAAATGTAAACCATGAGTACACTATAACTGAAGCTCAAAATTACAGAACAGTTTATACAGTGACACAAGTAGCAATTTATATGATCTCCACAACCACAAAATTAGCGCCTGTAGAAAGGGATTCAGTTCCTTTCAGGAAAGTTCAAATGAGAACCACAAATATTTTGAGAACCAAAGAACCAACAATTTCATGTTTTATTCAAGATGAATAACTGAATAATCATAAAACATAATATCATGCACATGTATATATGTATATATATATATATATAGAGAGAGAGAGAGAGAAAGANAAAGGCGGCTTTGACCGGTTACGGTGGATGCGATCACGGAGGATTGACGCGATTCATGGAGGGTGGAGACGATTAAAGGAGGGTGACCCGGTCAAAGCCGCCTTTGTTGACCGGATGAGTGGTGGAGATTACTTCTCTACTTCTCATTTCTTTATCACTTCTCATTTGAACCTAATACNATCTACGGCCATGATTAAAGGAGCGGTTAATTAGGCATCCAGGGTGTAACCGCTCTATAACCGCTCCTTTAATCATGGCCGTAGATTGAAAAAATAGATGGTTTAGATTTGGTTTTCATAGTTTGTAAGAAATGATTGGTTTGCACTTGATACTTCTCCTATATATATATATAATATATATTCATTATGAATATCTATCACAACATTCATCATGAATAAAGCATGAATAGTTGGTTCTCATGTTCTCAAAATATTTACGGTTCTCATTTGAACTTGCCCCTAGTTCCCTTTAGCAACAAAAGGGCTACTTTCGGGGATAAAAAAAAACATCAAAGAGGGGAGAGGTTATACATAAAAATAGAGGTTTCACTACTTACAATGGCATCAAAAACTCCATATACAGCCATAGCACCACCCACGCCAGACTCACCAAGATATGGCTGAACGAAAAATTTGGTAAACTCTGCCCTATAATAAATAGATAGAATCCAAGCTTTACTAGAGAAGAATGAAATCGATACTTGCAGTAATAGCATCGTAAGTCGACTGATCCTTACCAGACAAATGCCTGTTGTAGACCCGAATATGCTATAAGCGGGACAATCAACAACAGCCTTGTGTCACACAAAGGAGTTACCACAGAAGATACTAGGGAAGTATATAAACCGACAGAAGAATCTCTCTGTCCCTCTGTTTCTTCAGCATCCCTTTTCTTTAAGAAGGCCATCAGAATCGTTCCCAGGGTCATGCTACCAAGAAAGACGGTAAAAAGTAAAGTCGTGCCACTAGTACTTCCCTCCTGCAAAAATTTCAAGAATGTTTTTATCATAAAACATCAGTCTAAAAATCAAATAGTTCATTTCTGGCAATTGCATTGTATCATTGAAGCTGTTTCATTTGACATCTTTTATGTAAAAAATTTAAGAACCATGATTTCAAGTTTCATGTTGATATTCCGATCAAATTTAATTCAGCCTTCTTTTTGTAAAATAAAAATTGTTAGTTATGATAGTTACATGAGTATTGTCTAATAATTTTTCATGATTTTGTCTCTATCTACTTATAGTTATCGTAGTTGATTAATGATTCTTCTTGTATTTATGTAAAGAAATTTATTCCCATCATAATAAACACAATCCTTCAACCTTGATTACAATGAGAAAAAATGTTATATCATCTACTTATGACCGGTATTAAACAAATCGAATGTCTGTTCATATTCATTTTTGTTTAGACCTTAGCGGTTATTCCTCCATGTTATGTAATAAGTTTCCCTCTTTTGGAATGTCCCTAACTCAAATTATGCACTCCATCAATGGCGAAGTATTCAGAAACAAGTAGCTCTTTATACCCTATCCTACCACATTCATCCTTTCAATCCCAATATTACCCTTGTCTATCTATCCCTATTATCCTTTTTCAGAATCTTAGATATAGCTTTATACTACGCATTTTCAAAGCTATGTCCATTTCTTAACACATGAAAGTTCAAAGTTTGAAGTTAGATGATGATATCCAATATGAAAAAGAACACAATGGAAGGCCCTTTTCTTTTTAGTGCAACAATTCTGCTTAACAGATTCTACTCTGCTTGGTGATTGCTCCACTTGATATATGCAAAGCACAGCTATTAATGCATGTGGTAAGACTATTCTACTCCCAGGTGCTGGTTTATTATAATTCAATTTATTGCGATAACTTTATTTGTAGATGCTTACCTCTCCATCCTTCAACAGAGCAAGAGTCAAAAGATTTCCAACTAGCTGACAATTCAAAACAAAAAGAAATCAGTTTATCAGTTGAGATCATTAACTGTACTAAAATTTGGAACTTAAGAATGAGCAGTTAATATGTTCAGTGAAAGTTTAAACTCCACCTGGTGAGTAGCAAAAATTGCCCAAAACTCTCCATTGAAGTGACCAATTACTGTTCCTTCATGTAGCTTGCGATCATTTGCTTGGCTCCGTGCAGTGGAGGTAAGATATGTCCCCTGATATGCAAATACATGGTCAAATAGTAAGCAAAAAGTATACTAATATTACAAGCCCAAAATTACTTTAAACATCGTGCAACGGCAATGTTAGTCCACTAATCTGTCCTAGCGGTAGAGGTGTGGGTGTAATCCACAATGAGTGAGGTCCCAGGTTCGACCCCGGGCACTACTACTCTGCCAATGGAATACATGCGCTAATTTAGTTCCCTACCATGATGACCGTGAGACCGCTGCGGTGGGGATGCCTTAAAGGGTGGCTCTACCCTCTATAAAACTTATTTTTAGTCCACTGAATTTTGTAACAGCAAGGTCACAGATTTAAGACAGTGTGACTAGAAGTTCTGATAGAGAAAGCTGTATGAACTAGTGTGCCTTTATAAAACTTAGAGGATGTGAATAGTCAGGATACATACCTCCCCAACCCATAAAATAGCAGCAGCAAACCCAAGGTACAAAGAAGCTGGCACCATCGTATACCTATAAAAGGAGGGAAATGACAGAATCTAAATAATATCCCAACTGAGAGAAGACGTTTAGTTGTGGTACAAGTAGCTTAAGCCTCTAAGATGAATTTCGCATTATTAGCACAGGAATGTCGTGAACAGTTCCTTTCATATTCTATCCACCACTAACCTAGTTGTGAATATGATATTTAACACAGCATAACAACAAAACTATGTAGTGTTTTACGTATGTTTATTGAATTATTAATGTGCATAAGACTGGTACTTATATTTGTACTGTGAAGAAGTCAATTAGCATTTTATGAGTGGCAAAGCTATGGCAAAAAGAGAAACTACAACCTACCATATTCATGGAGAGTATTAGGGGAAAGTGTCCATAAAACTAGGAACAACAGCATATCACCACTTCTTGTTTTGGTCATATTTATTTCAACCTAGTATCACTAAATCTAGGGAAGGGGCATCAAGGGATGGGAGACAACTTAAATACTGTCATTGCCAACCATGCACAGAACGAAATCTACTGGTTGTAAAATATTGGCTATGGGAAGTAGTTAAGATTGATTTAATAAGATTCACACGAGGGATTGTAGCAGCATCGCAGGAATGCTAATTACCAGGATGGTTTCAAATTTGCAGCTATGTACAGCCAATAACCTGTAGTACCAAGCAGCAGAGCATTCTTTGATCCAAGCTTTCTAACCACCGCAGAAGCAAACAGTGAAGAAACTGTGAAAGATGTATACAGTATGCCAAGTGAAATAGTTCCCAGATCTCCATCCTGTAATATCCAAAACAAACCATCTAATCATCATACAATAAAGTAACTAAACATTTGGAACAGTTTACACCCTACGCTTAAGAAAAAGCGAAGACAAAAGACTACACTAATCTTCGAAAGCTACAATATGCTCCTAAATAACATTAGACACTTGTCAAAAAGATACAACCAGTTGATTCCAATGTTGTCAAAAAGATACAACTATTTTATATACCAAATAATGATCAACCAACCATCTACAGCTTCACCCATTTTTTAAACTCTGTTGAAATTAAAATAAAAATGTATTACAGTAAATATAAAAATGCTAAACAATCAATTGCTTATGTTGCTGTCTTGTAATTAATTTTGACTTTCGAGGTCAAACATCACAGTCTCCTCAAATTCAAATCGATGTCCATTTGTTACCAATTTAATCAGAGTTTTCTCAAGAACTTTCTGAACACATCAATTTTGAGCAAGTTTGACCTAAAAAAGGTGGAATCATGATCTTTGTTTTAATATATATGCATCTTCTGCAAAGCAAGGGGCCAGCAGATTGTCCAACCTATTTTAGTAATTGACTTTGAAATTTTCAGTACAATTTCATACAATATGCTCCTAATTTACAAGTTGATTCAAATGTTGATTCTAATAACTCAATAAATGCACACACAAAAAAGGACTCACCGTGTTAAGCGTGCTCTGCAAATTCTGAGCAGCACCATACGCCAAGAAGATCAACAAGAAGGCCCAACTCAGAATATGAATATCTCTGCCGTGATTAATCGTTTGACTTCCGGTTTGATTCTGATCAACAAGTGGTGATTCTTCATCCGAAGCCATAACTTATGATTGATCCCCTATTCTTCTACAATCTCCGGTATGAGCACACTAAACTTTACAGGATCATAGTCACCTATATGTACATAAAGAAAGCCCCAAATTGGAGCGCCGGCGAGGGCGGGAGAGCTCTAAATTATTGATGGTATCGAAAGGATCTGATAGAAGAAGACACGGAGTGAAGAATCTAAAGAATCTGGTGGAGAGAAAGAGACCTGCAAATATTTTTGTAATTTGAGTAAGTTACAGAAATAGTCCTTGTTCTTTTGTGGAAGTTCTGGATACGGTCACTAACTTTTGAAATTACAAGGGTGGGCCGGCGTTGTAGTTTGTATTTTATTACGTAGATCATCCCTACCCGATGGGGCGTTAAGTTTTTCTTTCTGTTAAGTACCTCATGTGCAAGTCATATGAAGGCAATCTGGTAATTTTGTTTCTTTTTATTATTAATCATCGGATTTCTTTATGCTCCTCCTTTCTATTGTGGGCTTGGTGCACAACTACCATCCCTCGATACTATCGTCAAACATACTTTTTATAGTTCATCTTCTTCCTCTTGTCGTTTCTTCCCTCTGCATTCCCACCACCATGCTCTCTTTATCTGTCTATGACTCTATGTCACCGCCTCCCACCTCTATGCACTTATGCTTGACACCATAGAGGATCGTCACGTTTTATTTTAATCTGGTCGATCTCCTCCCAGCTTTGTCACCAATGGGGTGCCGAAGGAGGGAATAAAGAAGAGGCAAGCACTTGACGTGAGGAAGGAAGGGGGTGACGGTCAGTAATTAAGGGGGAGGGACGTGCATCCATACATGTGTGAGATGAGTTTTTTAATGCTTTACATATTTGTAGTTTAGTTTTACAAACTTGTACATTGAACTTCTTTATAAAAAAAGATGCAAGATGATTGAGTTGCCCCCCATGTGACTAGCACGTGAGAGCACTTAACAACACTGGATAATGGACGTTAGGTCAAGGATGACTAGTGCAAACGAAATATAAGCCAAAATGGTAGTCTTTGTAAACTCCAAAAGTTATGGATGATATCCAAAGTTTCCACAAACCTCTGGGAACAAATTTATGATTTTCACTTGTATTTTGTTTAAGAATGATCATTTGTCACTTTAATGTGCAATAAAAGAAATGTGAAACTTCTATTATAAAATAAATAATAAAAATTTAAAGCAACTCAAAAAATATGTTTGCATTTAAATAAAAATAAAAAGACATATCGAACATGATATGTTAATTTGGCTCTTGCAATAGGTTTTATAGAGTCTTTGGCACCTAAACTTTACCTTGAGGCTAGGGGTGCACACGGGTTGGGTTGATCGGGTTGGAGGCGTTTCGAGAATTCAACCCGATGTTGGCGGTTTGAAACTTTTTCAACCCAACCCAACCCAAACAAAAGTTCAACCCAACCCAACCCAACCCAACCCGTTCGGGTAGATTGAGTTGATCGGGTTGGTCGGGTTATGTTTAGAATTAGATAATAAACTTAAAAATGATAAATAATTAAAGGGTTAAATACGATTTATGTATTGTTTTCGGGTGTTACCGTATACAAAACTATTTTTCTTAATTTTCATATGTATGCATGCATATATATGATTAA